>VMDO01021376.1:0-35502 GCA_007922755.1 Pedetes capensis
CAAAAGAACCAACAAATCTGTCCTAGAAGAAGTGCAACCAGAGTGCTCCTTGGAAGCAAAAATGGCCAAACTGCGTCTTACATATTTCGGACATGTAGTCAGGAGAGAACAATCCCTGGAGAAGGACATCATGTTTGGAAGAGTGGCAGGTCAACGCAAAAGAGGAAAACCCTCCACCAGATGGATTGACACAGTGTCTCCAACAATGGGCTTAAGCATAAATCAGATCGTTTGCCTGGCACAGAATCGGCAAGTGTTTCGATCTGCTGTACATAGGGTCGCTATGAGTCGGACTCGACTCGATGGCACCTAACAACAACAACAGAATAGCTAAAACAACTTAAAATATCCAACTCAGAAAAGAACAAGTGGGAAGGCCAACACCACCTTGTTTGATGACTTGGTATAAAGCTACAGAAGCCAGACAGTGTGGTACTGGCACCAAGACAGACACACAAACCAAGGAAACAGAACAGACAGCCCAGAAGTAGACCTTCACACATATAAAATTAATGGATTTTTTTTGTGGGGTGGCTGTGACTGAACTCAGGGCCCCATGGATGCAAAGCACACATTCTACCACTAAGCTACACTTCCAGTCTAGTCAGGAGGTTTTTCACTGAGGTACTGAAGAAATTCAATGAAGGAATAATCTTCTTACCAAGTAGTTTTGGAATAACTGGACAGCCATGTCTAAAAGACTGAAGCCCAACCATTTCCTCATATTACAAAGATTAACTCAAAATAATTACAGATCTATTTAGGTTTACAGGACCAACACTGTTTTGTAAGGACCAAAACTATTTAACTTTGAGAAGAAATTATCAGAAAAAAATCTTAGTGGCCTTCAAAATCTTTTAATCTCCATAAGATATTGTTAAGAAAATGAAAATACAAGCCCCAGACAAAAAAAAATTTTGCTGAACATATTTATGACAAAAGATTTGTATTCACAAGATATAAAAAACCCTCAAAATCCAATGAGAAAACAAATAACCCAATTAAAAACGCGCAAAACATCTGAACAGACACTTCCCAAGGAAGATTATCAGTCACAAATAAGCACGAGAAGATGATCCACGTTAGTCATTAGGGAGATGTAGTTTACAGTACGGGAATGTCTTGGATGGAAGAGGAGTGGCTGTTCCAAGAGCTGGTATGCTTGTGCAAGACCTAGAACCCTCCTGCACTGCTGGTGGAGTTGCGACATAGCACAGGCAGTTTGGAAAACAGTTGGTCGTGTCTCCGAACGCTAGAAACACACCTACCACATCACCCAGCCTTTCCGCTCCCGGGTGTCTGCCACATGAAGATTGCCACGTCAAGTTTGATTTGTGCTGTGCTGGCAATGCTGGAAATGACCTCTCTCCCAGATCCTTGCTCCAGCGCCGGCTCCTTGGGAGCCCACCTGTACCGCCCCACACTCTTTTCCTTCTCTTCACAGAGCTTACCAACCACTACCTGCCCTTCCATTACATTTTCATTTGAGGTCTGTCTCCAGGCCTTCTGCTTTGAATATCTAGCTGTCTGTCTGTCTGTCGTCACTCCCCGGCAATAATCATAAATCGTATGTGAACATCATTGGTGAATTTGGAGGAGCACTGTTCCAGCATGCAAGCCGCCCAACAGACTTCCTGTGGTGCCCTTCGCAGGACAGGAAGGGGGACAGAGTGCAGAACTGAAGATCTGGGCTCTGTCCACACATGAGAAGCACTGACAGCCACGAGACTGGCTGGGCTTCCCAGCAGAGGGAGGGCCCCACGACGAAGTCGGCTGCACTGTCATTTAGGAGCCAAGGGAAGGGATGGGAAGAGGAGCGTGGCACAAAACCGAGGTAAACGGAGAAGTGGAGGGCAGGAAGGGCCTTAGGACGGAGGGCTGGCCCACTGTGCCATGTGTGAGAGGCAAGGACAGAGACCTGGCCGTCGGGGAGAGCTGATGGCAGGGAGCAGGAGGTCCTCACGTGGCTCCAAATGGCACCAGGACAAACTGGGAAGACACACAGCAGTAAGTTCTCGACTCTGGCTCAGTATTTGAAAAAAGACTAGATAAGCAACAGCTGACCTCCTCATTACACTAAGAGCCGCCCAGCGCTCGGGACGAGGTCAACAGTACACTTGCCCAGCACGTGCAGGGCCCCGAGTCCCATCCCCAGCAGTGAGACAACAGAAAACAGAACAAAAACCTGAGCCAGGGGCAGCAGCACATACCTGTGGTCCACGTGACTTGGGAGACTGAGGCAGGAGGGTTGCAAGTCTGCCTACAGAGACAGCCTGCATAACTTAGCAGGACTTTGCCGCTAAATGAAAGATAAAAAAGGGCTGAGGGTACAGCCTAGCATGTGGAGACTCTGGGTTCAATCTCCAGCTGAAAACAAACAAAAAACAGATACCAAAAGACAATTCAAAAACCACCTGGGAAGGTGCTCTGTGAAGAAAATGAATCCAGCTGGGAGCCACAGTGCACACCTGTAATTTCAGCTCTTCAGGAGGCTGAGGGAGGAGCTTCCCAAGTCTGAGGCCAGAGGTGGCCTGCAACGTAGGAAGACCCTGCCTTAAAATAAAAAGTAAAAGAGGCTGGAGATGCAGCTCAGGGTGGAGCCTTTGTCTTGTGCATACGAGGCCCTGAGTTTAACTGCAAACGACTGAAAAAATTGAGCGCAAAGTGCGTTTGTTGAAACGAAAGAAAAAGGAATCTAGTAATGGTTAGAGCGAAATTGGAAGCCAGGACTTTAAAAGGAAGTATCTTTTAAAAAATAGTTTAGGGTTAGGGATGGGCTCTGCAGTGGAGCCCGTGCTTAGCACGCCCTGGGATCTGAGTTCCATCCCAGATCAACGTTTTCAGCACTGTCCCCAAGGGGCCTCTGACTGCCTTACCCTGCTTCCTTGACGTCCACTGGACAGACAGACAGACTTCTCTGACACGGAGAAGCGAGGGCTGTTTGGTTTCTAATATTCTCCACTCCGCGTGACCTTGGCTTCTAGAAATGGTGCTGACTCCCTGCCCCAGGCTGAGAATAAGCTGTTGCCTAAAAAGGGCAAAGAAGTAACTTAAAGGATTCAATTAGCCAAGCTGCAACGTGAGAGCTTAAAAAAAAGTAATCACAAAAAACAGAAAAGGGAGTTCCAGACAATAAAATAAAAGAGAGCGAGCTCGGGAAAGCTGACAAATATAAAACAGCTGTGACACAAAGGGCGACCTCGGGATGCGACCCGTTCCCAGGCGGGGACCATCAGTGCCTTCGGCAGTGAGGCTCCTGGGCACAGGTGCTTTCCAACTGCGCCAGACCTGCGAGGTGGGGACAGGGACGCCAGGTGGACAGCTGTAAGCCCATGGGCCCGTAACTAAGACCAGGTGACAGGGGGTGGAGGGGTGGGATTCCCTGGAGCAGTGCCAGGACACACGCCCAGCCTGACTGAAGCACAGCTAAGTCCAGGGACCTGCCCACGGTCACATGGCTGTGATGAGGCAGAGCGGACACCTGGCCAGAGGCCACCAGGCCCATCCTCTGACCCCAATGGACGCAGACAACAGGAGCTAACTCGGATGGGAGGCCCAGATAGAGGGCACCGGCCGGGAAAGGCTCTGGGGGAGAAACGGTGCCGCTGACTCACTTCCTTACACACCACAGTGGGGTCACGCCAGGGCAAAGCTAAATCTCCGCTGACTCTCGGAGCGGCAGATGGCCATCACAGGTAATGGATTACGAAACTCTGACCAAACAAAACTTGAAGGCTGTGCTTGGGCAGCTGTGCCACCCTGTTAGCCAAATCCACGTGGAGGACGCAGGACATGGCCTGAGACGTACCACCAACCGAGAGAGGGTGAAGACAGTAAACTACAGAAACGGCTAGGCACGGAGCTCCACAGCGGGAGTCACTGGGGCTGGTGGGCCCGGCCTGAGCTGCCTGGATTGCGCCACTCCTGGAAGGACAGAACTGCCATTCCAGAAGAGAGGAGGCGTGACCATCCAGTGAGATCACCCTAACCCTGACAAGGAAGGAAAAATGAATCAGCCCCTGTGGGGGTGAAATTTCAAAGCAGCTTACAGTTTTATAACCATTGGGTTTTTATATATGTAACATTATAGATAGCATTCAAAAGAATAAACTGTTTAGTGCAATTGTCACTCAAATGGCTGGAGCAAAAGCTTATGTCATAACCAATAACCTTGACCTCATGATCCTCCTGCCTCTGCCTCCCAGAGTTGCTGGGATCACAGGTGTGCCACCACACCAGGGTAACTCCTTCATTTCTTTTCTTCCCTCCCTCCCTTCCTGAGGGTTTGAACCCAAGGCCTTGAGCACACTTTGCAAGTGCTCTACCCTGGGCTGCACCTTCAGCTCCCTTTTAAAATCCTTGTCTTGCGCAGGGCTTGCTAAACTGCACCGGCTTCCTCTGGCCTCAAACTTTTGATCGTTCTGCCTCCGTTTCCCAGGTCATTGGGATCACAGGCTGCACCCCCCTGCCTGCTTCTTTCTTCCCTCCCCTCCCCTCCCTTTCCTTCCTCCCTCCCTTCCTTCCTTTTTGTCTGTGTGGTGTTGGGGGTCAAACCCAGGGCCACTACCAATGCTTCACCACTGAGCTGCACCACACCTCCGGCCCTAAAGCTCTGATTTCTAAGTCTTATTTATTAGGAAGTCAAAAGAAGTTGGCATTGCACAAAGCTGTGCACCAAAGACCTCTGGGGAGGAAAGAGCCCATCCAGCAAGGACCACCAGGAGGGTCATTCCAGGAACACAAGAAGGGCTGGATCAATGCAACTCGCTGCATCAGCAGGGTAGAGGGAATCACCTGACCATGTTCATCAACGCACAAAAAGCACCCGACAAAGTTCACCACCCAGGAAATCCTCAGCAACTTGAGACAAGGGCTCCTCAGTTCAATGAGGGGCATCAGTGAGCTGACATCATGCTTAGTGGGGCAACGCATACCTACCCCAGGCTGGAGCAAAATTTATGCAGAAAGGTGAAGGAACTAGAATAGCTAAAACATATTTTTTTTATCTTCTTAGTTCTGGGGGGTTGAACCCAGGGCCTTGCACATGCTAGGCAAGCACTCTACCACTGAGGGGCGCCTACAGTCCTTTTTCTTTTTGAGGCAGGGTCTCGCTAAGAGGCACAGGCTGCCTCTGGCCTAGAACGCACAGCTACCCTGCCTCAGCCTTCCAAGCAGCTGAGATTACAGGTGTGCGCCACCATGCCTGGCTTAACACAATCTTTGAAAAGAATAGAGGCAGCTGAAGGACTCTGCGGTTTTAGGACTTACTCCATAGCTGTGGAAATCAGGACTGTGTGGTCCTCACACCAGAGCAATGGAACAATGAAGAGCACAGAAACAGACCCCAAGTGATTTTTTTTAACAAAGATACAGAAGCAATTTGGTGAAGGAAAGACAGAAGTGGTGGAGCAACTAGACATCCACAGAAAACAAAACAACAGCAACAACAACAACAACAAAATCCTCAACTAAAACCTCATCTTGAATACAGGGCTGGGGTATAGCTCAATGGTAAACTGGGTGCTTAGTGTGCACAAGGTCCTGGGTTTGATTCACAGGACTCTCCAAAAAAATCAAAATGAATTAAAACGAGTTATGTTAAATGTAAACCATAAAACTTTTTACAAGAAAACAGTAAGAAACGTTTGGGCCCTCAGGCTAAACACTTTTTTAGACATGACTGATAATAAAGAAGGGAAACCAGGTCTGACTCACTCAGCCTCTCCTGCTGCACACTCACCGCAGAGATCCCCGACGGGCAAGGGCTCTGTCACCAAGCTACGTCTCCAGCCCTCAACACAGACCCCTCGGACAGAGTGTGGGGTTTCCCCACAGCCCAGGCCGGCCAGCGATGCGGCAGCAGATGCCAGCTGGCTGTCCTCTAACTCGATTCAGTTCGCACACTGTCTACACCTGGAGGTCACCTCCCGTCCCGCAGGTTGAGGGCTCAGTCCCCAGGGCTGCCCCCACTGTGATGCTACCCGCAAGCCCCAGGACGTGGCCTGTGCTTCTGACGGACTGACTATAAATCACAAGCCCCTCCTCGGGTTCGATTAGTTCCTTCAAGTGGCTCACAGAACTCAGGGAGACCTGTTTGCTGGTTAATTACGAAGGAAATTCCAAAGGGTGCAGATGAGAGGCGGGAGGTGGGGTGTGGGGAAGGGGCACAGCCCTCCAGGAGCCTTCATGTGCTCAGCTCTCTGGAAGCTCTCCAAACCCTGCCCCTTTTCCCCTTGTTTTATTTTTTGGTACTGGGGGGTTGAACCCAGGGCTTTGCACAAGCTGTGCCAGTGCTCTACCACTGAGCTACACCCCCAGCTCAAAAAAAAAAATTTTTTTTTTGTGGTCCTGGGGGTTGAACCCAGGGCCTGGCGCCTGCATGCTCTGCAAGTGCTGGACCACTGAGCTGCACCCTCAGCCCATTTTTTACTTTTTGAGACAGGGTCTTGCTAAGTTACACAGACTGCCTCTGGTCTTGAACTTGCGATCCTCCTGCCTCCACCTCCCAAGCCGCTGGGATTACAGGGTGCGCCACCATGCCCAGCTTAATTTTCTTTCTTTTTTTTTTATTATTTTGAGATAGGTTCTTGATAAGTTAGGCAGGCTGCCTCTGGCCTTGAACTTGCGATCCTCCTGTTTCCACCTCCCAAGCTGCTGGGATGACAGGCCTGCACCAACATGCCCAACCCTCTCTTTTGGTTTTTACAGAGATTTCATTGCCTAAGTGTGGCGGATGCATGGACACGTGCATCACTGTGGCTGGACAAGACGGCATAATGTAAAGTCGACAGAGGGAGGGGAAGCCCCAGCAAGGCCAGGCTGTGTGGCTGCGGTACTCCGGACCTACTACTTCAAAGCTCTGTTAATGCTTACCAGCAAAGACCAATGTGGTGACTTAGCAGCAAACTGACTTACAGAACAACAGTAGATATTAAAGCCAGTTCAAAAGTTTAAGTTATCTCCACCATGTCTATTTTGACAGTGGCGCATCAGAACTCACATTCAGATTGAATTTGTTCAGCATATTAACCTTCTGATTTAATTTCTGCTTGCTGGAAAGCCAACCCTGGGCCTAACACAAGCTAGGCAGGCCCTCTACCACTGAGCCACACGTCCAACCCAAGCACGTTTACCATTTTAAAAGGACAGAATTCTCACTCCATTTAAGTGCATGTGAGTTCCTCAGAACACAAATCGAACTTTAAAAGCAACTTCTGGGGCTGGAGGTGCAGCTCGGGGGTACAGCATTTGCCTAGCATGTGCAAAGCCCTGGGCTCAACCCCGAGGACTGTGAAAAACAAACACCGTGAATAAATAGATGAGCAACTTCTGTATTAGGAACTGTTACTAGGAAAAAGCACTGGGGCTCCGTAACCAAGTCCCAAGAAGTCACAGGAAGCGCTAAGGAAAACTCCAAAAGGCAGAAAAAACAAAGTCACACGGACACAAACTAACGCACGAGAGGTCTGTGCAGCTCTCGACAAATACTAGTGGCAAAAGTAAATGCAAAAGGAAAATTAACGCCAAGCATGGCGGCCATACCTGTAACCTTAGCGCTGGGGAGGCTGAGGCAGGGGGATCCCAAGTTCAAGCCCAGCCTGGGCCATATACAGAGACACTGTCTTGAAAAGGGAGGTGGGGGTCAGGAAGAAAAAAGAAAACGACTGCCAGAAATGGGGAAATGTCCCACCCGGTCAGGAGGGGGCTGGGAAGGCCCAGTGCTCACTGGACACCACCTCCTCTCCCCAGGAAAGGACGCCAGGGTGGGCACTGCACCCTGCAAAGGCCTTCTGGGAGGTTCTGAGGCCATGCAAGCACAGAGCCTGCCCAGGGCCGGGGTCTGAAGGTGGCTTTCTAGACATGGCTCCACCTCCTGGGACAGAGGACAACAGGTCTGCTCGGTCCCCAGTGGTGAGGCAGGGTGTGCGTGGCGTCCACCTCTGCCCTTGTTCTCTGAGCACTGGCCATCTGCCTGAGGAGCCCGGATTCTTAGGAGTTTACCTGTTCCTATGCAGTGACCCTAGGAGCGTGGCAATGGTGGGCCAGGAGGGATGGTACATGGTAAGCTACCAGTGCCTGCAGCCGTAGCCCTGTGGCATCCGATCCTGCCAGATCTCAGAAGCTAAGCAGGGTCGGGCCTGGTCAGTACTTGGATGGGAGACCGCCTGGGAACACCAGGTGCTGTGGGCTTGGGAGAAGGACCTGGCAGCCCACTCCCAATCAATCTGCCATTGAAAACCCTATAAACAGCAGAGAAGCACTGACAATAGCGTTTCACCTGTTGTACATAGGGTCGCTATGAGTCGGATACTGACTCGACAACACCTAACAACAACAACAAGCTACCAGTGGCCATGAGCGCACCCTCCCGCCATCACAAGGCTCCTCCTGGAGGTGCTGGGTCTCCCCGCGCAGCTCCCTCCTTCGGCTGTACCGCGGTGCCCACAGATCTGAGGTGGTACAGATGCGGGCCCATCCACTCCCTTAAGAGAACTGCCCACCTCTCCATTCTACTGCTAAACTCAACGCCATCAACTACACTGTTCTGTCTCACCCGAGTCACACCTACGACTGTCCTACCTGCCAGCCTCTGTCCACACAGCCTGTGCCTGGCTGGCTTTGGCTCCATGGCGGAGCACTTGCCTAACATGCATGAGGCCCTGGGCTGCATCCCGGCACCGCAAAAACCCAAAACGTATACAACAAACCGAGCAGCCGCACCCCCCAGTGTCTTTGGCAATATAAGAAACACAGACACAGCCTGAGGGCCACCTCCAGGGGAAGTCCCGTGCTGGGCAGCGCGTGGGCACCCGTGTCCCGTCCGGAAGCAGCTTGAAATCAGGGTGGGACCCCCACCATGGCCGCGCTGTCACCGTGAGACAGTGACTTCGGATGACACACGCCACGTGCAGCACCTCCGGAGGGGCAGGTGGCGTCCAGAGCTTGGGGCAGCGATGCCCAAGGGGACGGGGTGTGAGTGCGTCGTCCAACAAGAAGTCAGAGTGGCTCAGCTCTCAGGAAGGACGTCGGCTCTAAGCTGAGGGGACACAGGGCACACGGAGGCCGGGGATGCTCCCTCCAGAGCCAGGAGAACGAGGGAGTTGCGAACTGACACGCGTGTCCCAAACGCGAGAAAATCACTCGCTCTCCACGATCGGACCGCAGGGAGGCCCTCCGCGCGAGGGGGAGGGAGGCCAGGCCCCGGCCTGAGCCCCGAGCCGGGTCGCCACGGCTAGGGACCCGGCCGCCCAGAACGTGACGGGGCCTTGGGGACTCCGGTCCCGCCCAGGCCGCCCCGCAGGTGCCCGACGGCCGCCCGCGCGGGGAGACGCGCCCCGCGTGGACCCGGGGAGCCCAGGCGCTCACCCCGGCCGCCAGCTGCTGCTCCCCGGCTGCCCCCGGGCAGGGACTCGGCCCGGCCGGAAGTCCGCGCCGCACCCGCACCCGCACGGGCGGCGGGGCAGCGGCTCCCGGGGACGCCCCGGACGGGCGGCCCGAGCCGGGCTCCGCACTCACCTCCGCCGCCGCGCGCCCGCGGGGGCGTCTACATGCCGGGCGAGACCGCGGGCCCCGCCGCCCCGCCGCTACCTGGCCCTCGGCGTCCCCGCCGCCGGCCGCCCCATGGCCACCCGGTCCCGGCGCCGGCGCCGCCGAGCAGCACTGCGCCGCCGCCGCCACTGCGCAGGCGCTGCCGCCGCGCATGCGCCCCGCCGCCGCCGCCGCTGCCGCCGCACACGTGGGGGGGCTCCGCGCAGCCGCTGTTCTCACCGCCGCCGCCGCGAATTCTCCGGGCCCCGGGGGGCCGAGGCGGGAAAGCCAGGCGGGCTGGCCCGGGGGACAGCGGCCGCGCCGTGGGCCCCTCAAGACCGGGGTGACTCGGCGAGGACCCGGCAAGATTCGGGAAGCAGAACCCGCGGGCGCTGCGAGAACGCGCCTGCCCCGCGCCCCGATCGTCCGCCCGCCCGGCCTCTCCCGCCCCTCTGCTGCCTGACGGGCGGGCGGGCGGGCGCGGCGCGGGGCGCCCACCTGCTCGCCTCGCGCCCCGACCCGACCTCCCGCGGTCTCGGCCTAGGGTCTCAAGCCTGCCGGGAGAGGCCGCGGCGTGTGGAGCGCACGGTGGACCGTGGACCGGTGTCATGCCACACCCACAGGGAGGGGCGGAGGAGGGCGAAAGTTCAGGTGTAGCTGCGCGTCGCCCGTCCAGGCCGGGCTGACCTGAGCGCCCGTGTCGATGGGTGGGTCTCGGTGTCCCAGCAGTGAGCCGCACTCTCCTCCCTCTTGGGTCCTGGCGGGAGGCTGACCAGGGCAGCGCACCACCAGGTGCTCTGTAGCCCCCGCCCCGTACCTGCTGTGGTTTTCCGATGTCCCTTCTTTTGCTATGCTCCAGTGTTCTGCCATGACACTCCTGGCCCAGCCCTCCGTGCCCTTCAGCCCCATGTGCAGCGGAGCCTCCAGGCCCTCCCACACCCCGTACCTGCTGTCTTCAGGCTGCTCTGGCAGGACTCAGGGGACCTATGTCTTGTCTTCCTGGAGGAATATCACGGCCATCCCTGGACTACTTCGCAGTGAGGGCCCTGAGGAGAACTGGAAAGGGGATCGAGGACAGCAAGAATTTCGGAGATTTCTTAAGCTCTGTGACTTCCCTATGGGTTATTTTGTAAGCTGAACTGCTTCCCCAAAGTGACCGCGAGTCACACCCACAGGAGAGGGGTGAACTGCATTTTCTGATGGGATTGTTGTTGTTAGGTGCCTTTGAGTAGGTCCGGCTCATAGCGACGAAACCCTCCCCAACACTGTGCCATGCCCTGCACTATGGCAGTGCTTCTCTGCTAGTCACAGGGTTTTCAGTGGCAGATGGTTTCTGGAGTGGGTTGCCAGGCCCCTCTCCCGAGTCTACAGCACGTGGTGTTCCCAGATGGTCTCCCATCTAAGGACTAACCAGGCCCAACCCTGCTTAGCTTCCCAGATCTGATGGGATTGAGTGCAGGGTGGTACCGCTGCAGCGGGGATTGTTAGTATTTTAATAATGCTTCATTGACACTGCTACCTGCCAGGCACTGGGCCAGGCCTCCAGAGAACCTTCTAGAGTACGAGCAGGCACCTGTCTCTGCAGAGGAACCCAGCTCAAGTACTCAGCTCAAGGCCACACCTTCAGAGAGCTTCCTGTGTGCTCGTTCTACTGGGAACTCCCAGTTGCCAGGAAAACCATCTGCCTTTGCCCTGCGCTTCCCCATTTCAGAGGAGGAAGCGGGCTGTGGCTCTTTGGCTGACCTTGACTGTGTGGCCTCTCAGTGGCCCCATAAGACCCTGGGGTTCAGGGCCAGAAGCCAATATCCAAGACCATGGCTGGTGGGGCACCTGTGGGCACCCAGAAGGTTCCCTCGCAGGTGTCTCCCTCAGGCTGGGTCCAAGCCAGCAGAGCCAGAGGGCACTTGGGGCTTGGAGCCTGGCCCCAGAGCTGTGGACTTAGCTGTTAAGGTGATTTGGTGTTTGTTGTTTTCTATTCTCCTCCACATGGCCCTCATGTTGTTTACACGTCAGACCCCCAAAACCTGGGCCCACCCTCTTCTGAGGGCTGAATAACGGGGGCCAGAAGGGATGGGGAGAGGTGGAGGAAAACGGGGGAATGGGCTGTGGAGCGTGGAGTAGGATGGACCTGTGCCCAGAGTCGAGCTGTCATGGGGACACCCTGGCTCCCAAGGACGGGGTTGGGGGTGCTTGGGTCCAGGCTGCCCCTCCTTGAGGCCCTGCTTCAGCTCTGGGCAGGAAGTTGGCTTCATCTTCTGAGGTGAATAGGGTCAGCGTGGGCTGACCCAAAAGGGGAAGTAGCTCGGAGTCTGGGTGACAGCTGGCCAGGAGGAATGGAGCCTTCCTGTGGAGGAGGTGAATGCCACAGGCCATCCCAAGTCATCTTGTCCCTTCTGGCCTTCAGCGGCACACCTGGCCTCGGGAAGGCCCAGCTTCCCTGGCTTGGGAGCAGGGGCTGGTGGCTCTCCTCTGTGGCATCACCTCTGCCCTCCCAGGGGCCAATGCCCAGAATGGCACCCAGACAGTCAGTGGTCAGACAGAAAATGGTGTAGGCCTGTGGGGTGCTCACCTTTTGGCTGGGCAGGAAAACGGGGGGCTGGAGAAGCTGAGGTTTACTTCTACCTAGGGGTCCTGGGGCTGGGAGTCCCCCAGGCGGAACAGTGTGTGCAGGTGCCCAGGAGGGGTGGTGGTTAGCGGTCTCTGGTGCCAGACCTGGTGGCACCCAGGACCTGCCAGGCAGGGGCTTTCGCTGTGCATGCTCTCAGCCAGGCAACTTGCCTGAGATGGCCCGTTCACAAGGGACGGGTTACCAGCAACCAGCTGGGATGGGCTCTTGAAAAGGAGGAGCTGAGGAGTCCACAGAGCAGTGGGGAGGAGGGCGAGGAAGCGCTGGGGGTGAGGGGACGGGGCAGCAATGGGAGTGTGGAACACGAGGGAGCAGGGGGTGACTGGTTGCTGCGGCCCAGTGACCTCACGGCAGCCCCTTTCTGTCCCAAAACCAGCACTCAGGCTCCCCAGTGGTGGTACCGGCAACTTCCTGCTGCAGCAGGGGCGAATCCTGCCGACACATGCAGGCCACGGCAGAGCCACATGGGCCCTCAGCTGCCGGCATGCACTTACAGCGGGTGTGCTCGCCTCGGCGACCCCACGTAGGGAAGGAGGAGGGGTGGCGAGGCGAGATGAGGGAGACCTGTGGAGGGGCTGACGCCGGCAGCTTCCCAGCACTGCCTGCCCTGCTGACCTAGCAGTTAACGCTGCCCGTGCAGATTTGAGCTTTGAACCAACAATCTAGGAATGCCTGCAGCTTGTCCTCAGCCAGGGCAGGATCACCTGTGTGCGGTGTCCTTGACGTTGGCCCAAGGGCTGTCAGCTCCCAGCCCCTTGGGGCTGAGGCAGAGTCCAGGTCCCACCTGCAGCTGCTGTCTGCCTGCTGCGTGCTGAGCTGGGGGCTGGGATGAGGTCCAGTGGGTGGCACTGCCGGATCCCATTGAGGCTCTGCCCTCCAGCCCAGGAAAGACCTCAGGAGCGCTGCCGTTCTCCACAGGGTGTTGAGCTGAAGGCTTTCAAAGGATTTGTGTCAGCAAAGAGCAGATTTATTTCAGGGACAGGTGGGAGCAGAGGAGGGAACCAGGCAAACCCACCTGCTCAGCTGCCAATCACTCCCGCCTCAGCAGCCTGGAACAGCAGCGGGTCTCCCCACCTGGAGGCAGCACCAAAGTCACTTCCCCTGGCCCCAGACGGCTCAGAGGGCTTCCCCCGATCTGGCAAAGGCAGCCAGAACTAGTCTGTCTTAAAGGCCAGACTCCCTGCTGCTGCTGCTGCTGCTTTGCTGGGAAAGAACAAAGGGACATTCTTTATGTGTTTATGAAAAAGTACTAGCATCACCAGGCGTGGTGGCACACGCCTATAATCCCAGTGACTTGGGGGGGGGGGGGCAGAGGCAGGAGGATCACAAGTTCGAGACCAGAGGCAGTCTGCGTAATTTAGGGAGACCCTGTCTCAAAAAGTAAATAAAAATGGGCTGGGGGTGCAGCTCAGTGGTCCAGCACTTGCAAAGGATGCAAGTGCGAGGTCCTGGGTTCAACCCCCAGTACTGCAAAAAAAAAAAAAAAAAGTACTACCATCTGAGCCGTGGAAGTTCTGAAGTCGCTTTTTACACCTTTATACATTATTTAAGATGAGGAAAGTTATGCCATTCAGCATTCACATGGCTGGGCTGCTGGAGGCTAGAATGGGCTTCTCAGTACCACACACAGCCCAAGGCTCCATACGTCCGGGGCAGATGCTTGTTTTCTTCTACTCGGCAGAGGAAGTCAGGACTGCTGGCTAGTGGAGGCCAAGAGGAAGGGAAGCTGAGGGCTCTGGGCAAGGGTCTGGGAGTCGGGGGTGCTGCCTGGCCATGAGGGCCTGAGGGTGGCAGCGAGGCAGCCCCCACTGCTCTGTACCCCGAGATATGGAGCTTCCCAAGAGCCTCTGGGGCACCGGTGCCCTCTGATGGGTCCTCTTTGACATGCTGTGAGGGTGGCACTGCAGCCTCACAGCAGCATGGGCAACCAGGGGCAGCAGGCCACCTCTGTGAGGCCAACTTGCAAATAACCACCACGCCAAAGTCCCTCATGTCAAACTGCTTTATTACATCTTAAATAACAGTACAGTTTAATATAGCATCTATCTCGCATCCAGCCTCCTTGCAGTACACTGACTTTAAAATTAAATACAAAAGGTGAAAAGGATAAAGGGTGCAGAGAGCTCTACAGAGTTGTTTGATGGAGAGAGAAAGAAGGGGGCTTCGCTGTATTCTCTTTGCCAGGTCCAGGCCTACCGCACGGTCACAGCACAGTTTTGTACAGGATGTTGCAGAAAACAGGATGGCGAAGCCACTACTGCTGCTATGAGGGGCGAGGGGGATCGGGGAGGAGGGGGGGCCCACAGAACACTGCTGTCCAAACGCTGCTGCTGAACACCGGGCTCGAGATGAAAACCAGGAAGATCCGCATGGTGAAGAAATGGTCTGCCTCCGCCGCAAAAGGCTGTTCCGTGGAGGCAGGCTGCGAGGAAGTAGCCAAGAGGTAGGGTGGGCTCTCCCTGCCCCCTTCCCTCCTCTCCCTCAGACTCCAACAGCAATGATTTGCAACAGAACTGCTTTTGTGTTTTAGGTAAACAGTGACTTATCCCACTACTCAAGCGTGCAGAGTGCCTGCTCTTCCGATATGTGTGCGGAGTAGCAACAGTTAAGTGGACAGAGCCGCCACAGTTACAACTTTAAAAGGTTATTTCTTAAAAGAAAAAAGAACATCTAAGGACTGAGTCCTATATGCACTTTGGAGCATTTCTACTGCATGCGATTCTAAGAGTAAACCCACCCAATATGGCAAACAATTTTTTTAAAATTTAACTTAGAAAGTCTGAGATCATTATTTTCAAAACATTGATTTGTACATTGTTTCATACACAAATAACCAACTGACTATCCAAGCACAGGACGGGCACCTCTCTGGAGAACAGGCTCCTGATGGCGGGGTGGGTATTATCAGGTGATGACAAACTTCCCTCCAACTTCACAGGAAACCCAAGGTGAGAGCAGAGACTGGACTAGACAGGGGGGGCAGGAGGGCTGGGAGGGCAAAGTGCCGGATCTGAGTTCACTGCTCAACAGAGGGGAAGGACTCTGACCAAGCACCCGTGACCGTCACGCGTGCTTGGTGACTTTGCTTCTGGATGTCTCTCTTCCACTATGCTGCGTTTGTGTGCAACAGTCACCGGTGACACGAGACAAAAGTGAAAAACCAAGGACTAAACGGCGTCACTGATGTCAGAGACTCATCACAGGCTCTGCTTGCCTAACTACCGAACATAAAAGAGTATATTTAAAAAGGGAACGCAATTGCTTTCAAGATCCTGCTACAAACACAACTGGGTATTTAGAAACGATTACAGGATAAACAAAGTCCTCAACTTGTTTTGCGTAAACGCTACAAAACAGGATCACTGTGAAATTCAAATAAACTAGTGAGAAGGCGTGTCTGTCTCACAATTACACTCAGGGTTACCTTCTGGTTAACATTTTTATTGTAGGATTTCCTCTTAAAATTTCATCCAAGACAAAAAAGAAAACAAAGACAATGGCCCCGGAAGGAATGCACAATTTGTTTTAGTTTACAGCACAGAGATCCTTCTCTTAATGGGAATTGTGCTCTTGGTTTCAGCAATAAGTGAAGGAGAAAAGATCTTGCCCTTTTGAAGTTCTGAGGGAGGTGTGGGTGTCCACGTTAGTGCGGTTGGATGGGATATGCTATCACTGCAGTGCGTCAAGGTTGGAATGGTCTTCCAGTCACCGTGGCGTCTACCTGTCAACGCACACACAACAGGGAGTCAGAGCTCAGACCTGCCGTCCGCCTTCTGCTCTCCCCCTGCTCCTCAGTGTCACAGCTGAGGGCTGTCGCTTCAGACGAGCTACAGTTTCAAGTCAATGCCACTCACAGGAATCTAAAGGTTCACGGCTACAGAAATGCGTACAGCTCTGCTCAGGGGCAGCCCATTACCTGCTGCGTTAGTTCCAGATCTTGAGGAAGCTGTCCCAGGACCCTGTCGCCACAGCCATGCCGTCGTCAGTCACCCCCAGGCAGCTGACGCGGTTGTCATGTCCAGCCAAGACACCTGGGGGCAAGCACAGCACAGTCACTCAAGCCTAGCATCACCTCACTCATCTCTGATGTGGCAAGGGCTAAAGGACTCTCTTGGGTTTTTTCTCTCTCTCATTTTTTTTTTCAGTACTAGGGGGGTAAAACCCAGGGCCTCCCCCATGCTAGGCAAGTATAGCACCACTGGGCCACACCCCCAACTCCCTTCTCTTTATTTTTTATTTAGAGACAGACTCTTGCCGAGTTACCTATACTACCTTTGGCCTTGAACATGTGATCCTCCTGACTCAGCCTCTCAAATTGCTGGGATTACTAATATGCACCATAGCACCCAGCAGCTCATCTTGATGGAACAAGACGCAGACCCCGCCATGGTCAAGTTCCAGGAATGCCTCAGTGAGCAAGGAAAGGACACCAAGAAAGAAGAGTTTTGTCCAACTGGAAATCACGCTGAAGCATGTGGCCAATCTTGTTAAAGGGGAGTAATTATCAAAATGCCCCTCTTCTAAAGGCAACATGGACACATCTATAGGAAATACAAGTATGTTCAAGAGGATAACAGGAACACACACACATGCACCAAAACTAACCCAGAGCCTCTGGCACAGATTTCTTCACACTCACTGAAGAAGATTAAGTAAACAATGAAGTAAAAACCATAGTCAAAAAATCAAAAACCCCAATCCCAAAGCAGCAGACCACCTGAGAGCCTATAGACACGGCCGGTCTCTCATTTGTTTGCCATCCTTAGAGCCCAGCACAACAGAGCACATGGCTGTGACGGTTGCTGAGATCTCAGGGTTGTCACACAGCAATGTTAGCAGTGAAGGGGCCTCCTGCTTATACTCCCAACAGCCCAGCCCCTGACAGCCACCAACTAGCATGGTCTGAAGGCTCTAGAAACTTCCTCCAGCTCTTGCAGACACTGGTATCCCAGCTGAGCACAGGAGCAAGGTGGCTCTCTGCTGAGGCCTGGGTTGCCTTTGCTAGTCCTTGGTGGCACCAATGCGGCATGGCCAGAAATGGCTCTTATTCAGCAACCCAGGCCGTGGAGACAAAGCCATGGTGAGGCCCACAAGATCCAGAGTCACGCTGCCCTGTCCGATCCTCCCAAACACTGAGATTTGAATTCAAGTACCCAAATGTCTACTTTAGTAAGAAAGGTCTCCTGGGGGGTACAGGGGCACGTGCCTGTAGTCCCAACACTTGGGAGGCAGAGGCAGGAGGATTTTGGCTTTGATGACAGCTTGGGGTACAGAGTGAGGCCCTGTCTCAAAACCAAACCAAACCAAACCATTCTCATTTTTTTGTCCAGTGTATGTTTTAATATACTTGGCAATAAAAGAGCTGTGATATGCTAAGTTCAGACGTTCGACTGCACCAGCACCAGGATACACTGCCCCGTCAGCAGGTGCGCTCTGCTGCGCTCCGCCTGCGTGTCACAGCTGTACCCCAACCAACTCAGAGAAACCACACAGGCTCAGAAACGAGGATGGCTCTATCCACTCTGCCCACGGGGCCTCCTGCACTCCCCTCACAGGGAAGAGCTCTGGTGCTCCTTGGAGTCTGCTTCCTGGGGGGGCAGAGCCCTGACATCATGGCTCCTCACCATCACCTCCTCTTCTATGCCACACCATGGCCAGACACGAATCGACACATCTCGGCTCCCATGTGTCTTGTCTCCCCAAAGAACCACCCAAGTGTCCAGAAGCACAGGAGGTCCCTGGCCACATACCTGCCCTGTCAGCCTTCAGCGCGTCCCAGACGTTGCAGTTGAAGTCGTCGTACCCGGCAAGGAGGAGGCGCCCACTCTTGGAGAAGGACACGGAGGTGATCCCACATATGATGTTGTCGTGAGAGTAGGTCATGAGCTCCTGGTCTGCACGGAGGTCAAACAGCCTGCACGTCGCATCATCTGAGCCGGTGGCAAATGCATTGCCATTGGGAAAGAACTGAAAGGAGAAGGCCAAGTCAAGACGTGTAAATGTTCTAGAAGAATGGAATGACTTCTGACTGTGGGTCTGCTGCTGACAGTCGGGACAGGGAGGCAAAGCTGGGCTCCAGAGAGGGCAGGCACTGGGCCTGTGGAGCTGGTGGAGGGTGCAACAGGGAAGCAGACGTGGTGCCAGTGGACCTGTAGCTGGGATCCCAGATTAGACTGACTGAGTGGTGTAATGAGAATCCAGACATTGCTTAAGGGCTTGTGTTTCTCTGAGGCCACCAGCTGTGAGGCGGACCTTGTGGAAAAATGAGCAAAGCTCTGCCCCAGCCAACAAGACTCATCCTCCAAATGACCTCATGTGGCCAGAGGCCAAAGTGCGCCCTGTGATCAGGGTGCAGGAGAGGAGAGCAGACTCACTGGATCTGCTGTGCCTGACAGGCAGAGGGTGTGCTGGTGAAGTACCAGGATCTAAGCCACTGGGTGCTCCAGGGATGGTGACAGACCTAGCCCCTAAGAGCCTCATCAACAACTGAGAGACGAGTGGGCAGCACAGAATCAGCCAGCCTCCAAAGTTCAGACCAGTCCTTGAATTTGCGAATTTTGTTGTAGTTGGAAAGAAAAGGAGAGAGGAAAGGCAGGCATGGTGGCACATGCCTGTAACCACACTTGGGAGGCTGTGACAGATCTCAAGTTCAAGGCCAACCTAGGCCACACAGTGAGACCTTATCTTGAACAAACGAAACATCAACAATAATGAAACAAAACAGGAGAAGGAAAGTCTAATGGAGAGAGCAGTTTAAACTCACGCAGATGGCGTTGATGTCAGACTCGTGGCCTGTGAAGGTCTGCCGGCACATCCCTTCTCGGACATCCCAGAGCTTAGCTGAAGCGTCACAAGCACCAGAGACAAACAGTCTGGTGTCGGGAGCAAGAGACAGGCTCATGACGTCTCCAGTGTGTCCAGTAAACGTGGTCGTCTGCTGGCCAGTCTCGATGTCCCACAGGGCACTGGAGCAAGGGCAAGCAACAAGCAGATGTCACCCTCGCATCTCAGATCAGCAGACACTGAAAACACCACCCCCCTGTCCACCCAGGAGACCTCCCCGCTTCAATGGAAGACAAATTTAAATTTGATAATGTGACTTTGCTCAGAGAAGAGACAAAGAAAACGAGCACAATTCTACGGATGGGAGCATGAGCTGGGCTTCAGAGTGGCTGGTCTCCAGGCCCGCCACACATCATCAACCAGGGCCTGCGATCCTTTCCGAGCAGGGCATGTAGGGTTGTGCTGCACCCTCAGACTCACGGGCAGTTTGTGGCAGCAGCAAGGAGCTGCGGCCACGGCCCCGGAGGAGAAGAGGACCCTGTTCCATGCGTCCTAGTCCTTCTGCCCTCCCTCACCCTGCTGGGCATCAGGGGACAATGCCAGGCAAGCAGAAGGCTCAGAGCAGCTCTGACACTCTGCTTCCCTTCCTTGGAATCATCAACAGAACAGAGACGTTCCTCATGGCTGCACGTGACATTCCCCAGGCTGCTGATTGACAGAACTGGGAAGTGAGACAGGAACAGCACCACACAGCGCAGGAGCCAAGGAGCCAGCTCTCCAAGCCACAGCCAGGTGTTGCTTCTGGCTTCAACCCGCAGAAAGCAACACCACTGAGTACCAAATGCTCGTGTCAGCCTCACAGCACAGCCTGTGCGGATCCAGGCCATTCCAACACACTGTTCAGGGACTCTCTTTGCTAGGCCTGAGAGAGGCAGGAAGGAAGCAGGGAGCACAGGAGTCTCAAAAAAGTGGTCAATACGTGACAGAGCTCCAGGAACCTCTATCAAAGGATGTCTTCTCCACACTGATGTCTGACTGTAGTGTCAGCAAGTCTATGAAATTTACATAACTAGGACACTGTGACACTACGAATTGCTGTTGACGAGACAGGTGAGGGCATGTGTCTCAGTGACCCCAACCCTCATGAGACATGGAACATGGACTGTGCCAACCCAGTTATGCCTCCCAAGACCGGAGAAACCCATGAGGCCAGTTTAAGTCTCAAACAACTGTCATGAAACGACTATCTGTTGTTTCACTTATGTGTGAATCAGAAAATTCTAGGGTTTACTTAAATGAATTTCCACTTACTAGTAAACAAAAACCCCAAAGCTAAGAAGCCCATTACAATTCCTTTGAATTACAACCCTTGCTGTTTGAAAGCTGCACTCATGTTTACAATGAGATGGCATCACAGAGGGACAGATGGATCCCCCCACTCCACAGGGCTACAGAACATCATGTAGCTGGGTAAAAATACGTGGAGGAAAATAAAGCAAAGCAGGTACTTGGGCATGGCTGTTGTCTAAGTACCTCTGTTTCAGTTCTGTTTATGCATCCACAAGCACTACAACGCAGCCGCTGTAGTGACTTTGTGTTGTAACTCTCCAGGCAAATTAAGGTAAAAATGGCCTAATTCATGCCAAGAACAGTCCCTCCTGTAGTCTAGACCCACTGGTATGAAGAGAGGAGTGTGTCTCGGACCTTGCTGCCTGCCTTGGCAAGGTACTCACCACGTGGTGTCTCCAGAGCTGGTGACGATCTGATTGTCATCCAGGAATCGGCAGCAGGACAAGTAACCTGGCAAAAAGCAGACCCACATGAAGACCCAAATCTAGCAAGCCCTGATCCTGTAGTCTTTTAAATGTAAAAACATGGTAGTGGGATGAACATACCCAGAAGCTCTATGTCTGGGTTGGGATGGACACTGACAGGTACCTCCTGTTCTGCTTGTTCACAGTAAAGCAGGCAAAGCACTCGGGTTGGTGGGTGCTGCTGAGCGCTGGCGAGACCCGAGCAAGGCAGGGTCAACAGGGCAAGGCACGACGCATCACAGACCCACTCTCTCTCCACAGAACAGAGCAGCAGGCAACATCTATGGACACCTGAATCTCCCATGTGCTTTTCTGTTCATTTGCCTGCTCAACAATCCAGTGCCTGGTGGGCAACTCTGGACATAGCCTTGCACAAAAGGGGGTGCTTCTTGCTCTGCTAGAGCTCACACCCCAGTGGGAGAAGCAGCAGTAACTTAAAGAGCACATTAGCAATGCAGTGGGAGACAAGGGAGGGGACTGTGTAAAATGACAGGGACCAGCAAAGGGCTCAAGGGGAGGAGGGGCTCACAGTGGCCCCTGGAAAGGGAGGAGGGGCTCCTAGGGACCCTGGAAGGGTACTCCAAGCAGACGGCCAGTCAGAGCAGGAAGGAGTGGGGCCAGAAGTTAGAGTCAGGGCAGGAAGAACTCACAAGCAACAAAGGACTTCTGAGGGGAACAGGAAACGGTAGGGGTCGGGGGGCAGCCTCACAGCAGGGACACTAGGATATCCAAGGGGACAGGCTTTCTTAGGGGCAGTGGCTACGAGGTGGAAGTGAACATGTAAATAGCTATGCCCCTCTGTGTCCTACCCACCTCACCAGGAAGGACATGCTCAAAGAGAGGCCAAGTGGGGCTGTCAGGCTCTGGATACAGTGAGACGCCCTGTCCCAAACAACTGTAGGAATTAGGAGAGGCAAAACCAAAACTTCTTCCTGTGTTTTCCACACATGATGATTTTCCATCCACTGTTCTCCATTGTTTTGTGCTCTTGTACTAACGTAAGTGACGAGGGGGTCAGGGACCTCATCACATCTCTGGAATTTACACTGAGAACAGGAAGTTCAGGATCATCCAACCACGCTGCCCCACACAGGTGCCAGAGGGTCCCAGCCTGCCCTCATGTGGGTCACAGCGGCCCTGGCATCTCTAGAGGAGATTCCTGTCTAGATCAGGTGTTTACCAAAACGCTTTCCCTCCAAGCCCATGCCAGGGAGCCACGCAACACGTGTTGAGTCAGTGAAGGACAAAAATAAAACACAGAGCAGCAGCCCACTGAGGGCTGCGACGTGGAAGGCAAAAGAAACAAAGAGGAAGAAGGATTTATTCCACATCACGCTGCCATAATTTATTTGCCATCATTAATTTGGCTGCCATAGCAGTTGAGAGCATGCACAAGGCCCTGGGTTCAACCTCCAGCACTGCAAACCCCCTGCCAAAAAAAACCCCCACTGTGGTTCTGCATGGGATTTTAGGCAGAAAGCACAAAATATAATTTTTTCCCCAAAATTTGTCCAGGTGCACATCGATAGTCTTGGCCTCACAGCCTGCACTATGGGGGCCTGGTGCTGCTCAAGCTGAGGGGTCTGATGACAGAAGGGCACCTGTGCTGGACCCGGCTCAGCCTTAGGAACAGAGCTTTAACCTGGGAGCATTTCTGTCCTAGGGAGCGGAACATGGGCTGGAGAGCAGTGGCTACCTGAGGACACTGGCTTTAAGAAGTCAGGAGAAGAAAAGGGAAGAGATAATGAAGTGTGCTGAAGATACGAAGTGAGGAAATGCTGAAGAACGTCTATTAGGAGGAAGGAGACGCACCATGTCAAGAGACAGACAGATCATCAAAGGCTACGTAGAAGACGGGCCAGGGAAGGATGGGAGCCAACCTTCCAGGAACCCCTGGATTTAGCACGGACACTGTGGCCAGGCAGCTACTCAAGCCTGCATGGCCTTCACTGCCTACAACCTGTCACTCTGCCAGGACACATGGGATTCACTCTGGCTGATGGCAGGTTCTGCCAGGCCCTGCCAGGTGGCCACTTGTAGAAGGGGAACTTCCTTCTCGTGCGTGGCAAGATGGAAAGGCGGGTCAGGGAGCCATATGTAGAGAAGGTGAAAGGAAAGCACGCAGGCCTGCTCCAGCCTGGGCCTGTGAGGAGAGCCAGCAGGAGCACAGCTGCTGAGGCAGCCGCAGCAGAAACAGCTGACTGCCTGGGCGAGACTTCTAGAGCAGACTGTGTGGGAAGACAGCTTTCCTTCTGTATCCAAGCTCACTGGTGACTGTACGACAGAAACCCACGGTGTGTAAAATGTTCAGCTTCTCACTGGACAAAGAAACTGCGCCCAGAAAATGAAGTTCTGGCCAAGCTGTGTTCCAGCACTGAATGGCAATGGTGCGCTCTACCGGGAAGGCCTCCGGCAGGACTCTGGCCACGATGCCCATACACCTGTGGCCTCTCAGCTAGAAGCAGCCCAGCCAGGGCCAGGGTGTCCACATCTATACTGGAGGGCTCAGGGAGAAGCAGCTCTGAGCACAGGTGTCTGCACTCTCCTTGTCAGCCCCTAGGGATCAGCCTTGAGAACAGTGTGTGACTGGACCACAGTCTCGCCAGAAACAAGTTATTTGTTGTTGTTGTTGTTAGGTGCCGTCGAGTCGAGTCCGACTCATAGCGACCCTATGTACAGCAGATCGAAACACTTGCCGATTCTGTGCCAGGCAAACCATCTTATTTATGTTTAAGCCCATTAGGCAATTAATAATTTTTCAAATATAATTTAATGCCCTGATAACTATTTTTGCCAAGAAAGAATTTGGAAAGTTGGTTCACCTGGCATATATTTAAAATAATAGTAATAAACTCTCCTTCCCAGTCATTGTGGACTCACAAGATTAGCCGTTGCCAGAGGACGTCCTTATTTTCTAAGGCAGATTCTAAAAAGGCCGAACACCAAGACAGCAAGCCCACCTGAAGCTGTCTCTCTCACATCCTGCCACGCTTCCCAAAGCCTGGGTGTCAGACTCCACAGTGGGAAGCTTCTGTGTGTCCAACTGGTGCTTGTGTTCCACGGAAAAAGGAGGGGACACGACTGATTTCCAAGAGCCCATTCCTGAGGCCGACTGCACACAACTGCTGTCAACCGTTGGATGGTCATCAAGGATTAGACCAGCCTGCTAGCAATGTCCTTGAGAAGCGCTGAGGAAAAGCTTCCAAAGTGGCCCTATGTTGCACACACAGGTGCCCACACAGTGGACACCTGGAGCACACAGGCAGAGTGCAGACCTCATGCAGCCTAGTCAGGACCAAGGGGACAGAATATTTCTGTTGTTGTATACAAAAGACAAACAAAAAGGTAGTTTTCCTTCTTCTTCTTCCTCTTCCTTCTCCTCCTCTTCTGTTATTTATTTTTTGTGGTACTGGGAGATTGAACCCAGGGCCTCGCATTTGCATGCTTTGCAAATGCTATACCACAGCCTTCCCCCCCTTTTTTTTACTTTTTAAATTTTGAGACAGGGCCTGGCTAAATTATACAGAATGCCTCTGGTGTCAAATTTGTGACCCTCCTGCCTCCACCTCCCAAGTTGCTGGGATTACAAGCATGAGCCACTGTGCCCAGCTTTAAAGTTTTATCTGAGAAACTAAACATGGGTATTTCAGAGGAACATAATAGAATCTAGAGTATCTATGCCAATATTTATAATGTCCAGGCTACAATTAAAAATTACTTCATGTACTAAGAAATAGCAAAATGTACCCACATTCAACAGGAAAGACCCCCAAAGACCCATTTCGAGAAGATTAGAGGTTGCAAGTAGAAGATAATAATCCCCCCACCCCCCACCCCCGTGGTACTTGGGGGTTGAACCAAGGGCTTCCTAGAATGCTTTGCAAGTGCTCTAACACTGGGCTCCATCCCCAGCCCACTTTTTGTATTTTCTATTATAAGACAGGCTCTTGCAGAGTTACACAGGCTGCCTCTTGCCTTGAACTAGCAAACCTCCTGATTCCTCCTCTTGAGTCGCTGGGATTACAGGCGTGTGCCACCTCGCCTGGCTTGGAAAAGAATTTTAAAGGCAGCTAATAACTATGGTCAGACACAAGAGAAATAGTTTGTTATAAATAAAAAGATAGGAAATCTCAGCAGAAAAACAGAAACTACTTTGAAAGGAAAAAAATAGAAATTTTAGAACCGAAAGAATGTCTGACATAAAAACTTTGCTGGCAATCCTTCTGTGGTTCACAAGTGTGTTGCTTGGGTTTTTACATCACTGTGTGAGATGTCCCTCTCTCAAACTATGACACATTACCCTTGTGACATGAAAAAAAAAAAATTGTGGTACCCTGGTGAAGACAGAAGTCAAAGAATTTGAATAGGAACAGAAACAAATCTAAGGAAGCAGAGACTTAAGAGCCCCTCCAAGCTACAGGGAGCACAGGACAGAAAAGGTATTTGAAGTCATGGCCCAACTCCTACAAATCTGGTGAAAAGACAAAATTTATAGGTTGAAGATGCCCAAGTACAATAAATACAAAGAAAATCACTCCTATATACATCCCAAACTGCTAAAAGCCAAAGATAAATCCTTAAAGTACTAAAAGGAGGAAAAAAAAAAATCAAGTCAGTCCAGAATTCTGTATATCTAGGAAAAATATCCTCCATGAGAAAAGGCAGAATCAGACTTTTTCAGATACATGGAAACCGGAAGACTCTGCTGCCAGCAGACCTGCACGAACTACAGCAGTTTCCTGATCTGGTTTCAGTTACCCATGAATGACCCCAGGCTGAAAGTATTAAATGGAAAATTCCAGAAATAAAAACCCTTAAGTTCTAAGTAATTTTTCACTGTAGTAGATTGTTAAAATTGTTCTTCTTCTTTTTTTTAAACTCGTTACTGTTGCTAATTCCTTCTTATGTCTAATTTATACATGAAACTTCTTCATAGGTATGGACGTATAGTGAAAAACAGCATACACAGGGTATGGCACTGCCCACACTTTCAGACTGCAAGGGGTCTTGGAACATGACCCCTGAGGGTGAGGAGTGCTCAGGTATGTGACACTCTAAGGAATGGTTTTCTTTTCTTTCCTTTTTTTTTTTTTTTTTTTTGCAGAACTTGGGAGTTGAACCCAGTGTCTTTCAAGTGTTCTACCAAGTGGGCTCTACCCCGAGCCTGTTTTTTATTTTTTATATTGAGACAGGGTCTCGCTAAGTTATGCAGGCTGCCTCCTCCTGTCTCTGCCTCCCAAGTTGCTGGGATTACAGGTATGTGTTACTGCACCCAGCAGGAATAATTTTCAAGCTAATAGAAAAATCAGAAGAAAACACATCTTAGGGCAGGAGTGAAGAGCACTAGAGATGGTAAATCCTTCAGTAAATGTAAAAGACTAGGTAACTTTTTCCAAATTTATTAAAATTTTGAAGACCAATTTTTCCTTCCTTCCAGTCTTTTATTATTATTTTTAAATGGTCTCACTATGTAGCCTAGCCAGGCTGGCCTAGAACGTGTTATGTGGCCCAGTCTGGTCTGGAACTGACAATTGTGCTTCAGCCTCTCAAATGATGGGATTATAGGCATGTACCACCTTAAAGGAAAAAACTGTAACAATGTAACTGGGCTACACTCCATAGAAAACACGCTTCACATTTTGAATGTGAATCTTTCCAGGGGTGGTGATATGTGGTATGAGCCTCCCATGAAATATGGGGCAGCAACAGCAAGCAGCAGCGTCCAGGCAGCTGTGACCACAAGGGTGAACAGCACACGTTCCATGGTGTGCTGCGCGGCTAAGTGGGGATGTGGGGTAGGTTGGGTGCAGCCAATGCACTTTGTTGATGTTTTCAACTTGTGAAGGGTTTGTGCACATAATCCTATTCTAAACTGAAGAGCATACTAAACTGAAGAGCTAGTGTTTGAGGTTGCTTAAGTTGAAACATAAACTGTATTTAAAAGGAAGAGACTTTAGAAAGGATAAAAACCAAGCTCCAACTATATGCTGTCTGTAAGAGACTATTTATAAAGACACAGTTAAGTCAAAAGTAAATGGCCAAGCTGAGTATGGAAGCACATGCCTGTAATCCCAGCAACTTGGGAGGCACAGGCAGAAGGATCACAAATTCAAGGCCAGAGCAGCCTGCGTAAGTCAGCAAGACCCTGTCTCTAAATAAAAAGAAAGAAACGGGCTGGGGCTGCAGCTCAATGGTAGAGCACTTGCAAAGCATATGTGAAGACATGGCTTCAACTCTTCAGTGTTGCAAAAAATATGTAAATAACTAAATAGAAGAGGCCTGACCTATATGACACTGATAAATAAGAAAGGTGGCTACTGACTATTATGAGTGAACAGGCAGCTAGGATCTTGGGAGATCAGGTGATAGTAACAGATCCATGGGTTTCTTACTGGCAAAGACATGTCAGGCCTGGTTTGGGTTTCATTTTCAGAAAATTTCTGGCCATTACTGTAACTTTTATTTGAATTAATCTCACTAATAATGACTGGCAAAAAGTAAAGACCGAAAGCACATAATGCATCCCTGGTAAGCAGTTCACATCATCTGAAGGTATTAACCAGACGTACCTGTATGTCCCGCCAGCTCACGGCTCACACGTACATTCCCTTCACGAGTTTTCAGATTGTAAATGGAGCAAATGTTATCCAGGCCACCGCAGGCCACGTAGTTCCCAGAAGGGGCATAAGCACAAGTCATGACCCAGGAGGAGCGCAGGGGAATGGCGTGAACCTAAACAACAGGAACACAGATGAAGTGAACACCTTTGAGTGCAAGAACTTTAACAACTAGGTGTGGTAGTGCACACTTGTAGTTCCAGTTACTTGGGAGGCTCAGGTAGAAGGTCATGAACTAGAGGCCAAGTTGGGCTACATTTGTGAGATTCTGTCTCAAGAAAAACAAAAACAAAACAAAAATCCAAAGACATTGAAAGGAAAACACTTCATTAGCTTGTCAAAATGGCTTAAAAATTCCTTTAAGAATAACAAAAATATTTTTACTGAAGTAACCAACTGGACATTGTACTAAAATCAATCCTCCCTGTTTTAGGCATATCTGTTGGAATTTCTGCACTCTTTTATACACATTTAGTATCTTTCAGTAAAATGTAACTGAATTAGACCATTTACGTATCTGGATTGATGATGACTTCCCCTACCCCCAGTACTGTGGGGCTAAATCCAGGACCTTGGGCACTTTCTGTAAGTGTTCTAGGGCTGAGTACTCCCCAGCCCATTTTGTTACTTTTTATCTTGAGACAGGGTAGGTCATTCATACAGAAGGCCTCTGGCCTGAAACACCCGATCCTTCTCACTCCTCCTCCCGACTCAATGGGGTCACAGGCCAGTGCCACTGCACCTGCATGGGCAGCAATAGGGCATCATGTATATGGGCAAGCACTTTACCACTGAGCTACGTTCCCACTACTGGACTCAATTGTAAAAAGAACTTAATCTATACTCTATAGTGCCTTTTAGATTCTCTGTTGTAAAAACTTAGTAACTAAATGAAAAGCTCCATTTCAACATTCTATAAGACATGAAACTTCCTAGACTAAGCTAACGCTGGAATGCAGCTCAACTAGAAACACAAGAAGGGGCTAAGCAACCACCTGTGTGCTAAGGACATGGGAGCCGCAGGAGGAAGGACTTGTGCCTCAGCAGAAGCGATCAGCAACCTCACTGGCAAACATAAAACCTGCTGTGACCGCCCCCTTTCCAGCTCAGGTAGGGTGACTTGGCATGAACAGAGGTCCCTGGTGGTGTTCTGGGGAAGGGTCTGGGCAGCCCACCTTGTTTGTGGTATAGCTATCCCAGATGATGAGTTTTCCATCCTGTGAGGCGCTGACGAGAAGCCTGGAGAAGAGAGAGAAGGAAACCATCAGTCTCAATGGCCACAGAAATCCTCCAAGGGAGGCAAACAGAACTAGGACTTTGGTGACTTCCAGTGTGCTTTAATGCTACATCTGCTTGAGACAAAGCACACTTGGTCATAAGAAAAAGAGAAGCTAAATGTTGGACACACAATGGCAGCATGGATGGCAATACTGTCACAGGCAGCAGCGTGGACCAAGGGCACCTGCTCCTCCCCTGCCAGCTGAGAGGAGACGGGCTACCCTCTCATCACTTCTGCCTGGTTTCATTTCACTGAAAATCAAACTAGAAACACTGATCTTTTTCCAGAGCCAAAAGCAATATGAAATATTTAGTACATGATTTTCTATTACATTCTGACAAAGACTGAATATAATGGAATAAAAAGCCTTAGACATTTCAAATTCATCAAACATTTCCCATCAAAATTGCCACAAAACTTCCAGAATGAGCTCAAACTGAACTTGCCATCTGTGAACACAAAGAAGCCTTCAGTTCCACCTATGACAAACAACAGCAGAAATGCACCTGGTCTGGCAAAAAGAGATCAGCAGCTGCCATGAATTGTTCATGACTGTTTCCTCACTCAAGGTAGCTGTGCTAAAGTCAGGATCTGGGTCCTGAGAATTCACTGTCTGTACTTACAGAACTAATGCAGGAAACTGCAAAGAAAAGGTTGACTAACAGTCAAAGGAATTTAAGATATTTGTGACAGAGATTTCGGGAGTCACAGCTACTCATAAGGCATCCTGTGGAATGGAGCCCTACAGATATGCTCTTTAGGGAAGGACTAGAAGGTTCTTGGGAATGAAGAGGTATTTGTCAGCGTGATAAATATTGACATACAGATTTGTTGTTGTTGTTGTTGTTGTTGTTGTACGAGGGGTTGAGCCCAGGGCCTTGCACATGCTTTGTAAGCGTTCTACCACTGGGCTGCACCTGGTCTCAAACTTGTGATCCTCCTGCCTCTGGCTCTTGAGATTATAAGAGTGTGCCACCATGCCTGGCGACATACACATTTTTAACTTCAAAATTTTAACGAAAGCACACAATTTCTATCCATTTCAGCTACAAGCATATCTGGCTTCTTGAGGCTGATCATAAGCTCGAGGTAAAACTCAGGCCATTTTAATCACTCTGACACTTTCACTCAAGCTGTATGTTTTCATGCCCCATGCATAAATTACCTTTACAAAAGAGTCAACAAATTTGGCAAGTGATAAAAACCCTTTCAGTGCTTTGTTATAAAGTTTATCATAGAACTAAACTAAGTGTGCCTGCAGGCGTACCACTGTGGTGTCGGATTCCGTCAGATCTTGGATGCTAAGCAGGATTAGGCCTGGTCAGTACTTGGCTGGGAGACCGCCTGGGAACACCAGGTGCTGTAGGCTTGGGAGCAGGACCCTGCAATCCACTCCCAAAAATTACCGGCCATTGAAAACCCTATGAATAGCAAAGAAGCACTAATATAGTGTTTCACCTCTTGTACATAGGGTCGCTAGGAGTCGGATACTGACTTGACAGCACCTACCAATAACAACAAACTAAGTATAGGCATCAATTCTATTACTTTTCAGATACTATTCAGTTTTTGCACTAGGGATTTAACGCAGAGCCTTGTACATGCTAAGTCATGCTCTACCACTGAGGGGCACCCCGAAGCTCAGATGAAATCATCATCATCATCATCATCATCATCATCATCATCATCATCATCATCATCATTTTTACTACCACTACTATGGCAGTGCAGATCAAATCCAGGACCTTGTGCATACCACTGAGTGCAGACTACTTGTGCTCTACTACTGCGTCACACTCCTCCCCCATCCCACCCCTCAGACCATTCTTAAAGCCGATTGCTCTAGCTATGTTCAGTTACCCACACACCAGGTACTTTAATGATTTCCACAGAGTGGCACTAGGCATCTCTGCTGCTCTATTTTTGTCTGGCCCTCCTGGGGCTTTGAGCTGAGTATCAGAGCTGTCCTTCTGGCCAGGGGGTCACCTCTGGAGCAGTCTCCTGGTCAGAGGGCTTAATAACTGCTGACTTGCCGAGGGGCCAGGGCAACACTAAGCTGTACACTGATCCGCCTAATCCCAGATTGGGGAGTGTGGGGCACCCACGTGACTCACTGTGCTCTTCCAGAATCTCCCTCATCTGCCCTCCTTCGGAGGCAGGAGCAAAGAGAAGGCCAAAGGCTTCAGGGCACAGAAAGGGGCAGGCAGAGCCCCTCTGCTTTACTCAAGGAAGGGTGGGTTCCCACTCCCAGACATGAGACAGCACCAGACTTTTGGAAAGTGAAAGGAAAAAACAATAATCCATGTAACTGAAGGAGTATCTGAAATGTTATTACAAGTCAAATTTTAGTATAAATGGATATTCTGATAACTACATTATAAATGTAAACATAACATACATCAACACACACACATACGAACCACTCACTGGGGTCTCCTGCAGTTTTGAAAGAGGAAATGGGAGTCACCACAATAATGTGGGAGGGGCCACAAACCCACAAATGAAAAAGTAACTGAGGTTGTGAATTATAACCGTGAGTCATGCAAAATAATCCTCTGCAATAATCTTTTTCTATGAAGGTAGGAAATATGAAGATGACTTGGGGAAAATACCCATCTAAAAGAGCTTTTTTGTTTTTTTTGCAGTGCGGGGGACCAAATCCAGCACCTTGCACATGCCGGGCAAGTGCTCTAACTACTGAGTTTTGCCCCTAGACTTTTTTTGTTTTTTATTTCTGTTTTGAGATAGGGTCTCACTAAATTACCCAGGATGGTATTAAACTCACTACTTAGCGCAGGCTGGCCTTGAACTCGCAATCCTCCTGTCTCAGCCTCCAGAGTAGCTGGGATTACAGGCATGTGCCACTAATCCCATTTCACCATTTTGTGCCTTTTTTTTTTTTTTTTTTGGCAGTATTCAGGGGTTGAACCCAGGGCCTTACACATACTTTGCAAGTGCTCTACCACTGGGCTGCACCCCAATCCCATCTTTTACATTTTATTTTGAGACAAGGTGTCACAAAGTTACACAGGCTGCCTCTGGCCTCTAATTCTTAATCCTCTTGCCTCTACCTCCCAAACTGCTAGGATTACAGATGTGTACCACTGCACTCAGCCTAATTTCATATTTTTAAAGAGGTAACCACTGACCAGTCCAGAACACATGACTATCTAGAACAAATAATCTCTAAAATGCTCTAGACAGTAGAGGTCCAAGTTAATACTGCCTTTTGTTTTTCTTTTGTGATCATACATTATGAAACTAATTGTCCAGTTTACTTATTATTTTTATTTTTGTTTTATTTTTTAAGACAGGGTCTCACTATGTAGCTCAGGCTGGCCTCAAATTCACAATTCTCCAACCTCTGCCTCCTGGAGGCTGGAATTATAAGTGTGCGCCACTGAATCTGGCTTAAATGTCCATCTTAAAGAGCAGTAATAAAACAAATGTTCTGATCCCACTGCTGTCCAAGAATGAAAACTGACCAACATGACACCCACCAGCCCTCCTCAGTCTCCCTGATGTCCCTCTTGATTTGTACCTTTGATCCCAGGGCTTTCAAGGCACACCTTATGTTTGAAACTAGATGGAGCTTAAGGTGTAGAACACAGTGACCTGACACCAGCCCACCTGCCTCACCGGAATCCCCTTCCTCCACCGCTCAGGCCACACTTCCATCTCTTTGTTCTGTGAACACCCTGCTGGCAGCTCACACCCGCCTTTCAGACACCAGCTCATAGCCTTGCTGCTGAGGAACACAATTCTCAGGGTGCCAAGATCAGGCTCCCAGTCTGGTGCTCTAAGTACTGGAGTCCCAGTCCAGGGCTTCTGAATCAAGTGTGGCTATATGAGCCAACAGATCTGTCCTAGAAGAAGTGGAATCGGCGTGCCCCTTGGAAGCAAGGATGGCTAGACTGCGTCTTTCACATATTTTGGACATGTAAGAGGGACCAATCCCTGGAGAAGGACGTCATGTTTGGGAGAGTGGCAGGTCAATGAGAAAAAGGAAAACCCTACACTAGATGGACTGACACAGTGTCTGCAACAATAGGCTTAAACATAAATAAGATCATGTGCCTGGTACAGAATTGGGGAATGTTTTGTTCTGTTGTACATAAGGTCCCTATGAGTTGGACTTGACTCAACAGCACCTAACAACAACAATTGAACCATCTAATTGAATGTTCCTCCACAAGGAGGAAAAGCTCCAGCTCACGTCTGGTTTGTCACTATTTATTTATTTATTTAATTTATTTATTGCAGTACTGGGAACAGAACCAAGGGCACACCCAGACCATCTTTTATTTTTTAAATTGAGGCAGCATCTCACTAAGTTAGGAAGGCTGCCTCTGGCATTGAACCTGTGACCCTCCTACCTCCTGAATTGCCTGAATTACAGGTGGTGTGTGCTGCCTGCCCAGCCACCATTTACTTTTTTTTTTTTCCCCCATTTGCGGTACTGGGGGTTGAACCCAGGGCCTCGCGCCTGCATGCTTTTCAAGTGCTGGACCACTGAGCTGCACCCCCAGCCCTTTTTTTTTTTTTTTACTTTTTGAGACAGGGTCTCAAACTTGCGATCCTCCTGCCTCCACCTCCAAAGCCACTGGGATTACAAGCTTATAGGCGTGTACCACCATGCGCGGCACCATTTACTTTTGATAATAATCCTAAATGTATTGGTTAGCAAGGATATTTTCTTTCTTTTTCCTATTTAATTGTATACATTTTCTAAAGGGATATGTTTGAATTCACAAAGCATTTGCTATTTTGCTTATCTATTTTGAATGATATTTCTATTTTCAATTAAGAATAATTTATTTATAGGGTACATGGTTTGATAAATGCTTACATTGCACAATGATTTAAAGACGCTGATTAACATAACTGATCACCTCATATGTTTATCTTTTTTATTTTGTTTGCAGTGGGAATATTTAAAATCTAGACTCTTGGCCTGAGGGGTGCAGCTCAGTGTGGTAAGTCATTGTCTAGCAAACATGAAGCCCTGGTTTAAGTCCTTAGCACTGCAAAAATAATTAATTAAAATAAATCTACTCTGAACAATTTTGAGAAATAATACACTAATGCTCTCTGAAACACACTCCTCTCATCTAGCTGAAACCCACCACCCTCCCCTTCTTCCTTCTTCTGAGTGATGCCACCACTAAAATGATCACATAAGCACTCATGTGCACATGCAATGGCATGGAACCACACAGAACAAACTAAAGACGGAATCTTCTGTTCTTTAGTTGTTTACACTCTACAGCAGGTAATTTCATGAATAAGGGGAAAGCCAAGCAGAAAATTCCACTCTGACAACTGAGCAAGGAAAAAATACTACTCAAGGAAAGACATGCTTAGGTTGGGTCTGGGAGGGTGTGTTTTGGTCACACAGCTCAGCATTTTATTTAATTATTTGGGTGGAAAAGGCAGAAGAAACAGACTTCCCAGAAGCCTCTGGGAGAAAAGGAGAAGAGTTTGGCACACTGGACTCTGGAGAAGTTGTCAGGTGAGGGCACAGCCTGAGCTGAGCGTGGATGAAGAGGGAAGGGAGGGCCACAGGTGAGCAGTAAGAAGTCCGAGGGAGAGGCGAAATTCAAGGTAGGAAAGACAGGAGCTCAGGAAGACACTATCTCTTCAGGGTGGCAAATGAGCAGAAGGTGGGGCCAGGCGGGAGGGTGACGACAGCCACCACGGGTACCCCATGCGCCGGCCGAGTGAGAGCAGCAGAGCAGACCAACAGACGCACACGGCTCTGGGGCCCAGAGGCTGCTGTCTAAGGCTTAGCACCCTTCATCCCCCGATGCCTGCAGCAGGCTGGGAAGTTGAGGAGCCAGGACACAGGGAAGGAAAAAACTTCTGCCTGGTCACATGAGCAGCCTGCAGTGGAGCTGGGAGAACAAAGGCACAGAGGCTGAACGAAAGGTGAGGGAGAAGGAAATCAGGCACTGGTGTCAGCACACTTCGGTTCGAAGACTCATAGCACAGTCAGCTCAGTGAGCAGAAAAAGTGCACGCTGTGAGGGCCAGGCTTGGCCTGACTCAACTTCCAAATTGGTCACTCCCTGAACACCAGAACTGTCTGCAAATCAATCAAGCACAGCTTTGCGAGGGCCTGCGTACCTGGAGTCTGTGCCCCAGTGCATGGCGTAGATCTTGGCCAGGTGTCCCCTCAGCGTTCTCCTGGTGCGCATCTGGATCCTTCCCACCGGGTCGATGTTGTTTGTGATCTTAAAAACAGAAGTTCCTCCAGGTTAGCATCAGTGAAGAGGTGGCCCTCCACCCATGACCTCTCTCTTACTACTGCTGTCACAGTGCAGTTAGACAGTGGCACTCACGATGGCATTCCACACTGAACCTGCCTCACGGCTTTTAGGCCTTCAGAGCATGTTTCCGCACTGCACTAGCAGTGTGAGCCCCTCCAGCCCTCAGAGGCGCTGGTTTCTCCATCTTCACTCCGCCCCTCACTACTCCTGCAGGCCCAGATCCTCCCCCTGTTCCTTAGGTAAAATGCACATAAAAGTTACCACACTGAAGTGCACAATTCAGCGGTGTTCAGTTCAGCCATAATGTTGTGCAATCACTAGTATCTAGTCCCAAACATTTACATCACCCCAAAAGGAGATTCCGCACTCAATACAACAGCCACTCCCACTCTTTTCCTGCCTAGCCCCTGGCAACCACTCATCATCTCTGCCTCTAAGGCTTTCCTATTTTAGAAATTTCGCTTAAGCAGAATAATGAAGTACAAAGCCATGTGTCACTGGCTTCCTTCTGCTATCGTGCCTGTCAGGTCTACCCACGAAGCACCCATGTTTGTACTTCTTTTCATGCCTGGGTAGTATTCCATCAA
>VMDO01021377.1:0-35517 GCA_007922755.1 Pedetes capensis
CTCTCTGACCATCTCCTGAACCTCATCACCTGGACCAGCGCTCCCTACTCCAGCAAGACCATCTAGCAAGCCGGCGAGATCAAGCCCAGGGGCCCCGAAGAGCCGAAGGCATCTAGCAAGCCACGAAGAGCCTCCCAACTCCTCCCATCCTTGGGAAGGAGGGGGGTAAAGAAGGCGAGCTGCGAGAGTCAAGACCATCCGATGTCAACTGAACACCAGCGGCTGTGGCTGTGCCTTTAAGGCTGAGCTGCACCAGCACTTAGCCTGCAGCATTCCATGCTGCAGGCCTAGAGCCAGCACTCAAAGGGATAGAGCCTTGCTCTATAGGGGCTGCTTGCTCCTTGCTCTCCATAAGGGGAGCATCCCAATAAACCTTCCCTGTCCTTCTCTAACCATCTGAAGGTCTCCCGAGGTTCTTCTTTCTTGACATCGGCCACGTTGTTATGTTGAGGGTTTGGCCCTAACTTTAGCCAGGCTAGAGCTAAAACCCCAACAGGGAACCTTGGATGTCAGTGTCTTTGAGTCTGTGCTGGTCACTGTTGGAAGAATTGCAGTGAAGGCTCTTACAATCTCTGGTGTGGAAACTCTGGTCCTTACTACTATGATTCTGGAAACAAGATCGGGAAAATGGCCAGAGAGATCTCAACATTCAGAACGTGGGTATTTGTCTGGTCTGGTGTTGCAGAGTAGGAGAAGAAAGCTGGAATCTCATGGCTTCTCAAAAGGACTTTTAATTAGTCATCCTGCCCAGACAGCCACCCTGATCACTTCCATAGGTTCCTCATGTCCTTAGTTCTTGAGCAACTACATTGCTATTGGCCTTTCCCACTGGCAGCTTATGACTCGGCTCTTTCTGTTTCACCAATTACCAAACATACATTTGCTTTCCAGCTTCCAAACTTTATTATGATTATCACCTCTCCTATTCTATTCATCTGTGAGTTTATATGTTTCCCAGAATATCTCCTTTGTTGGCCTAGTGGGGTTTCAGGAGGTGCCTGAAACTAATCCCTGCACTCAACTTGGTACCATTGAATAGAAGTGCCCCCCCTCATCAACCCTCAGTGGCTTTGGCTCTGGAACTTTCCCCTTCCTATCATTATGATATGGGAAAAGAACATGGCAATCTACTCCTGGAGCAATCTCAAAGCAATCAGCCATTAAAAACCCTGAGGGTTGCTATGAGTTGGACCTGACTACACAGCATGTGACAACAACAACAGCAACAACAACAACTTTTTATGATAAAAATAATTGAATAGACAAAAATAAAACAAAAGCTTTTTTCCAGAATCCATTGCCATTTCATTAACTTTGCTCTAACATGTAAAGAGAAATCTGCTTCCCTATTCTCCATTTGATTTAGAATATCTAACACAAGCAGTGAAGGAAAGAAGAAGGGGTATGGGAAAGCAGGACCTAAGTGGTTCACTCCTTCCTTGCAAAACAAGCACACCCTAGCAGATAGGAGAAGGACCCAGCAACCCACTCCCAAAAATCAATCCACCATTGAGAATCCTGTGAATGGTAGAGAAGCACTGATAATAGTGTTTCACCTGTTGTACATAGGGTCACTATGAGTTGGACACAGACTCTATGGCACCTAACAACAGCAAGCTGATAGGAGAGGGTGACTTGTGCACTGCCCCCTGGTGGATGGGCTGGTAATGCTGTTGGGGTTCTTGCTCTTTGTGGTGGCAAGGAGAAGGAATATGAGGTACTAGAGGAGGGGAGATTTGAATTCAGACCAGAAGAGAAGAAGGGAATGGATGTCTTAATTTAAACTTGTTTTTCATTTCTTACCAGCCTGTCCATGCTAGTGTCAACAGTACACCCACGGTACGTGGTCACAGAGTAACCCACTGGGGAGGTAGCATTGCAGTTGTTGTTGCTGTTAGATGTCTTCGAGTTGAGTCCAACTCATAGCGACCCTTATAGAGTTTTTGATTGCTGATTATTTCAGGAGTATTTCAGGAGTGGGATGCCATGTCCTTCTCCCACAGCATTGCAGAGGGAAATGTTAACTATTTTCCAGACACCTAGGATATCAGCACTCTTGACAGATGGAAAATACCAGTTTAAAGGAAGAAGATGTCATTACACTGAAACTCAGTGCCAGTCACTTTAACCCTACCACCTCATAATTGGTAGCCACTAGTTATATGTAGGGCTGGGATTTAGCTCAGTTGGTAGAGCGCTGCGCTATAGTCTCTGAGGTCCCGAGTTCAATTCCCAGCACCGCAAAAATGAGAGAAGGACCTGGTAATCCACTCCCAAGGCAATCCTGAAACAGTCAGCCATTGAAAACCCTATGAGGGTCTCTATGAGTCAGATACTGACTCGACGGCACCTAACAACAACAACAACAAATTATATGTAACTATTTAATTTTTTATTAATTTTATTTTATCAATTATAAAATTCAGTTTCTCTATCACTCTAGCCATGGTGCAAGAGCTACTTATATGTGGTTCTCACAATGCACAGTACAGATATGTGTATCTGCCATTCCAGAAAGCTCTATGGGATGTTGCTCTAGAGCTCTTAGGGTGCCAGAAAATTTCTATGACTCACGTGGAAAGAATTAAACACAATCTCTGCTGCATTCCTAAAAGTCTTTGTTGCCACCTCAGCTCCAACAGGCATCACAATTTGACTGTGGATGGAGTTAGTCAAATAATACGGCTGTCTCTGTCACTTGACTCATAAGCTCACGAGGGCTGGGACCAAGAATTTGCCACTTGCCGTTATTCCTGGCACCTAGGACAAAGTCTACCAAAGAGAAATCCCTGGATGAATATGAGCTGAATGAATGACTCCATTGTACACTCCCGGAGGTCAGGGACAAAATGTTCAGTTTTTATGTCTCTCGCAGTTCCTAGAGCAGAGAGGGAACTTCAGTAAATGTCTGTTGAATGATCGCTTGCCTTCCCATCTGCCAGCCTAGAGATGGTCCTCAGTGCCACAGAGACAAAAAGCCAGCTTCTGTGCTCCTCAGACCCACCCAGCTCCCTCTCTCCTCTGCCCTTGTGCACGCCTCTCCTCTGACTTTGCCACATCCCACCTGATGAACCCCCCACAGCTTTGCCTCTCCCTGCCTTGCCTCCAGGAGGCGGGTCTGATCGTGGCTCAGCCACCCCTCCACTCGCACCCTTACACATGTGCATTGAACTTGCTCTTACCCGTATTTCTCGGATACTTTGTCCTTTCCTTCCTCGTGCCTGGAAGACAGTCCTCCAAACTGGGGCATGTGTATCCCCAGGACTTGCACGATAGGATCGTCTGTGACACAGAGGGAACTGTTGTCACTTCTATACATTAAAAAAAATATCATTGTTTAAAACCAGCTTGATCTGCTGTATTTTTATATGTTGAGACTATGTAGCTATGGGGCTGGGATTTAGCTCAATTGGTAGAGCGCTGCGCTGCAGTCTCTGAGAACCAGGGTTCAATTCCCAGCACTGCAAAAATGGGAGAAGGTCCTGGCAATCCACTCCCAAGGAAATCCCGAAATAGTCAGCCATTGAAAACCCTATGAGGGTCGCTATGAGTCGGATACCGACTCGACGGCACCTAACAACAACAACAACAACATGTAGCTATAGAAGATCAGAAGAGATGAAGGGAATGGATGTCCTAATTTAAAGTTATTTCTCATTTCTTACCAGTGTGTCCATGCTAGCATCAATCAGTACACCCACGGTATGTGGTCCCAGAGTAATCACGGGAGATGTAGCATTGCAATTATTGTTGCTACTAGGTGTCTTTTTATAACTTAAATACACATATTTAAAGTGCATGCAAACTCATTTTCATTGATTAGGGTGTGTGTGGTGGAAACAATTATCTGCCCCAGGATATTTCCCACCCCTCCATCCTACTCAGACCCAGCAGAAGTCCCACCCGGCCACTTTGGAAAGCTGATTTTCAAGGAATTGACCAAGAGCCCTTATAGACCCCTAATGTCTCCCATTTTCATTTTTATTTACTTTTTGTGGTGCTGGCAATCTAGCCCAGGGTTTTGTACATGAGAAGCACGTCCTTTACCACTGAGCTGCATCTCCAGGCCCTTGTTTTTAACTACTATGCTCCTACATAACACATTGTACTCTGTTCCTGAATTCTTTGGAGTGTTCTTATTGTTGTTGTTAGGTGCCGTCAAGTTGTGTCCGACTCATAGTGACCCTCATAGCGTTTTCAATGGCTGACTGTTTCGGGGTTGGCTTTGGGAGTGGGTTGCCACGTCCTCCCATTTTTGCGGTGCTGGGAACCAAACTCAGGACCTCAGAGACTGCAGAGCGGCGCTCTACCAACTGAGCTAAATCCCAGCCCCTTGGAGTGTTCTTAGATAATCGTTTTTGTCTTTTCTGCGAGATGGCAAATTCCAAAAGCATCTTACATTTACTTTGTACCAAGGATCCACTTAAAAATGGGAAAGGCAGAGAGAATAGCCAGTCCAGTCACATTTTTGAAATAAGGAAAGAGCCAGGGAGTAAGGTGACCTGCTCAGGGTCACACAGGTGACAGCCTCCCTGGCCCTGGTTACAGATGTGGAACTGGACAGAGGAAGAGCAACAAATGTGGGAAGATCTGTACTTCCCAGAGACCCAGTTTCAGCTCCTCAGAACCAAATGTGTCTGCCCTCAGCTCCCTTCCCAGCCAGGAACAGCCCTTGGACTTGGGAGAAAATCTACACAGTGAGGCGGTGTCCGCTGAGAACCTGACAAAAGAGCCCAGGTGAAGACCTCCTAACAGCCAGCCAGCCTATTAGTTTAGCAATTTGTATCTCCAGGGTCAGAGCCATGCCCAGTATAGGTTTGATTCTCTATTAATCAGGAAGCACCTTCCCCAAAAATGAGAGAAACTTCCGGCAGGGGTTGGAAGTCCCTCCGCCTAGGATAATATCAGGTAGACTCTTCCCCTGAGAAACTTGCTGTAAGCTCTTTGCATTCCCCGGTGTCCTTAAACTGGCTGAGTAGCGGAGCCAGAAAATGATTCAAATCTCTGGGTTTAAAAAAAAAAAAAAGCCAATCAAAAGTAAATGATGATCCCATTAAATAATGATTTTCATTCAAACTCAAGCATATGAATTTCTCAGACTTTGTGATTATTAGCTCCGTGTCAAGTAAACTTTGCTTTAAAATTTTTTTAAGCAGTTCATTTGTGACATTCTGCAATAATTTTAGGTTTGAGCTCCCCCCCCCCCCCACTTAAATAGTGACCAAAAAAAAAAAAAAAATCTTGCTGTATTCAGTCTCCTGAGAATGTTGGGTCGAGTTTTTTGATCCCTGTGACTCATTGATTTGCGGGCTGATGTAGTGCGAGGGGTCCTTATTAGTGGCGTCTGTCCTGGCTGTAATGTTTTTGTTATTTTCCCTCATTTGTTCGCTCTGACATCATGTCATTACAGAATGGTGCTGTTCAGGCCCTGCCTTGGCTGTTCGTTAGCGTATGTTTAATGAGCAGCTTAATTGAGCTGTCTAGTAGGCCACCTGTCACCCTCCGGACTTATTAACATACTAATGGCCTGACATTGTATTCTCTGACAGGCAACAGGGCTTACGGATTTGATGTCTGGACATGAAGATTTTATGCAGGAATGAGAGCGGGCATTGGGAAGAAGGTTTAAAAAAACGCAAATTAACTCTTTGCTATCTGTGTGTTGATGGCTCTGTTGTAGAAGGAGAGAGAGAGAGAGAGAGAGAGAGAGAGAGAGAGAGAGAGAGAGAGAGAGAGAAAGTTCAACCCATCACAGGCCAAGAAAGCAGATTTATTCCCCAGGGAGAGCCTTGTTGCCTTGCAAACCCAGTCGTGGTTCTGCGGGAGAAAATAGGCTCGGTGTGAGCCAAGCAGGCTTTGTGGGGCGATTACAGTATGAGGGTCGCGCACTGCTTCAAAGGGACAATCTGCAGTCCGGGGGAAAGTTCTGCGAGACTTTTCTCCCCTGTAGCTAAACAGATGAAGAGCGGCAAGGCTGGGCGTGAGGGATCGGAGCGCGGACTGCGTCCCGCCTTTTCCATGCGCTGGGAGACTGGGCTGGGAGGGAAGGGCTAGAAGCCAGCGCAGGAGCCGCGGGCGCGCGGTGGTGCCCTGCGCCGCGTTTCTTTGTGTTTCTCTTGCGGCTGTGCGTGATCGGTCCTCCCCTGCGGAGACAGGCAGGAAGACTTGAGTCCTGGGCCATCCCATCAGCCACAGGCCAGGGGAAGACAGCGGAGAAGGCAGAAAGAGGGCTCCTGCTGGGGTGGCGGCGCGTCCCGCCGTGCGCTCCCCTTCTGCGCCTGGCTGGCTCCTCCTCCTTTCCTGCCTGTCCACAGGCCGAGCACACACCCAGCCCGACAGAAGAGGCCTTGGAAATCCTAGAGGAGTGACGTCTGCGGAAGGATTGGGACTCCGATTGCCACCAACGCCTCCAGAGATGGAGTGGGAGGCCTCGAGGAAGACCTGGGTCAGCGGGCCTGGCTGGCGACACCTTCCTGGTCCCGAGGTTCCTGCCAAGGCAATCAAGGAGGAGCGGGAGGCTGGGTCTGCAGCAGAGGGCCAGGGAGCGGTCCGGATGCCGCTGAGGCCCCGACGCTGCATTCCAGAAGTTGGCACGTGGAACCTGCAGCTGGCCTACTCTCTAAGAGAGGCCACAAGTGGGTCCCCTCCCTCCTGACTCCGAACAACAAGGCCAGAGTGGTCTCCATGGAGGAGCAGTGGGGAGAACAGAAGCCCCTCCACCACTGTCTCCCTGATCACTCACTATGAGGAGGCGGAGGAGGCGGAGGAGGAGGAGAAAGGAAGAGTAGGAGGAAGAGGAGGAGGAGGAGGAGGAGGAGGGAGAGGCGGAGGAGGAGCAGGAGGAGGATGGTGATGGCCTTTATTTTTCTCTTAAACCTGTTCCCTTAAGAGCCTAGAGCCCTGATCTCATGAAGGTGTTCTATCCCACAGTTTCTCAATGTCTGCACCATTGGCATGTTGGGCTGCGTCATGGGATGTAAGATGTTTAACTGCATCCCTAGTCTCTGCCCATTGGATGCTGGGAGCCCTGGCTGCTGCAACCCAGGTCTCCCAACCAAAACGATCTCTAGGGGTAGGGAGTAAGTCTCCCTCAGTTCAGAGACTGCTCTGAAGGTGGGTATGCCAGCCCCAGTTTGTAAATTAAGAAGCAAACGCATAGCATGGGCAAAGAGGAAGCCAACCTCTGCCAGCACAGATGCAAGAGGCAGAGCAGGGTTTAGTTCCCAGACCATGGGATCTCCTGCCCTGGCTCATTCATTCCTTGACATATTCCTCCTCAGTTGTGATGATGGACCTCTAGTTGTCACCAGCAGTGAGTCAGCTGTCCACACCCTATTGCTGATCATCAGCGAACTACTGGAGGTCCCATCATTTACCAAGGATTGCATATATCATTTTCACGATCCCTTTGAGATTGTTGTTGTTGTTAGGTGCCCTCTAGTCAGTATGCGACTCATAGCAACCCTGTGGACAACAGGTGAAACACTATTGTCAGTGCTTCTCTGCTGTTCATAGGGTTTTCAATGACAATTGATTTTTGGGAGTGGGTTGCTGGGTTCTTCTCCCAAGCCTACAGTATCTGGCGTTCCCAGAAGGTCCCCCATCCAAGTACTAACCAGGCCCGACCCTGCTTAGCCTCCAAGTCTGATGGGATTAGATGCCACAGAGCTAGGGCTGCATGCCCCCTTTGAGATAGGTCCTATGACTATTCTCTCTTAAGAGCTGAGGAAATTGAGACTCAGCGGAATTAAGCAACATGTCCAAGGTCACACAGCTACCAGTGGAATCTCTCCCAGGACCTGGAAGCTTCAAAGCACAAGTGTTTTCTATTATAGTACTCAGAATCCCAGCCACCTACACAGGAGACCCCCATCCTTATGATCCATTCTCACGTCTTGCCAAGAAGAAGGGGCACATCCTCCCTTTGCTTGCCTGGCTGACCAGGGTGCTGTGCTTATTAAGTTCCCCAAGGCCAGGTTGCCGGGGTCCAGCCAGGGGAATGGGAGAGCCGAGGATGAAAGAGACGAAGAGGCCAAGACTGATGGTCTTGAGCAAAGCTTTATTTTCAGTTCTCATACTTGTGTAGGAATTATCAAAAAAGCTCAAGGAGCTGTCCTTGCTTCTGGCAACCTCAGCTTATTATCTACAACCTCAGCCGTCCTTGAAGGCATACAACCTTGAAGGCATACAACTGCTTCTGTTTATTTTTTAGGGTAAAAGTTAACTCTCCCAGGAACAGCACTTTCTTTGTCTAGTGGCTCTGAAACACTTTGTAGGTCCTTAAAGGAGCAGCAGACCATCCTGTCTCTTATGGAACATGACCATCATTTTCTATATATAAAGCCTCAGACCCCGACACCAGGTGTCATGGTTTATTTTATGTATCTACTTGACTAGATGGGCTGGGGTTTAGCTCAGTTGGTAAAGCGTTGTTCTGCAGTCTCTGAGGCTCCAGGTTCCGTTCCCAGCACTGCAAAAATGGGAGAAAGATGTGGCAATCGACTCCCAAGGCAATCACAAAACAATCAGCCATTGAAAACCCTATGAGAGTCCTATGAGTTGGATATAACTCGAAGGCACCTCACAACAACAACAACGACAACACTTGACTAGGCCATGGGGTGCCCAGATATTTGGTCAAACATTATTCTGGGTGTTTCTGTAAGGATGTTTTGGCGTGAGATTAACATTTAAGTCAATGGGACAAGTAAAGCAGATTGGCCTTCTAAGTGTAGGTGGACCTTGCCAGTGAGTTGAAGGCCTGGATGGAATAAAAAGGTTCACCTTCCCTGAAGTAAGATAGACTTTCTCTTGCCAGATGGCCTTCCAGCTGAGACATTGGCTTTTTCTTTCCTTTGGATGTGAACAGAAAAACTGGTTCTTCCTACATCTCACCTGCCTCCCATTGAACTGGATTCTTGGGTCTCTAGCTTGCCAACTCATCTTGCAGATCTTGGGACTTGCCAACCTTCAGAACCATGTGGGCCTAGCCAGGCACGGTGGCGCACGCCTGTAATCCCAGTGGCTGGGGAGGCGGAGGCAGGAGGATCGCAAGTTTGAGACCAGAGGAAGTCTGCATAACTTAACAAAACCCTGTCTCAAAAAAAGTAAAAAAAAAAATGGGCTGAGGGTGAAGCTCAGTGGTCCAGCACTTGCAAAGCATGCAAGCGTGAGGCCCTGGGTTTAAACCCCAGTACCACAAAAACAAACAAACAAACAAACAAACAAACCATGTGGGCCTATATCTTATAATAAATCTCTTTCTATATAAGTCATATTAATCATATTAATTCTCTATATCAAATTAATTCTGCTTCTGTAGAGAACTCTAATACAGCATGTTGATTAGCTTTCACACAGGAAAATCTGTTATATCCCCATATTTTTGAAAGCTCTGTTGCATTTTGCTTTAAGATCAACCTGCAACCAATATCTAATTTGTTTGTTTTTTTTAAATACACTCTGGGACTATTGAGGTCAAATAGCTTCTTGTGTCATTGGCCATTTGGACAACTTCCTACTTTGTGCTATATTCTGGATGAATTCTTCCAAAATGATCTTTCTTTCAAGGTTCTAGAGGCCTAAGAAGCAAAAGAGAGAAATTCCAGTTCATCAATCCAAGTCTTCAGCCGTCCAAGCTAGAGTTTATCCCATTTACTGAGCTTTGTAAATTTTACCCATTAGCTGCTGTATGCTTTTTATCTAAGATTTCTAACTGCCTCTTTTTCATACCCATCTGTTCTTTTTTCATTTTTGCCTGTTCAAGTCTTTAATTTTCTATCTTTAAAAAAATTCCTATTACTCCCCCTTTAACTTTTAGAAAATATGTTGTTGTTGTTAGGTGCTGTCGAGTCAGTATCTGACTCATAGCGACCCTCGTACAACAGACAAAACACTACTGTCAGTGTTTCTCTGCTGTTCATAGGGTTTTCAATGGCTGATTGATTTTTGGGAGTGGGTTGCTGAGTCCTTCTCCCAAGCGTACAGTATTTGGTGTTCCCAGGCGGTCTCCCATCCAACTACTAACCAGAGCCGACCCTGCTTAGCTTCCGAGATCTGACAGGATAGGATGCCATAGGGCTATGGCTGCAGGCATTAGAAGATATATAACATAGTAATTTTTAAAATCATGTTCAGATTATACTGTTATTTGTATTTTCTCCCAAGTGATTTCATCTCCTGATTGTTGATTTTTTTTTTTCCAGTTAGATGGGAGTTCAACACCACTTAGCTCATTTTTGGTTTGTTTCATTTGGTTGGAGTTGCATTGGTTCTGTACACCCCATTCCCTCTTGGGGATTAGTTGCCCCCATCTGCCCCCTTAGGGTCTTCGGTTCAAAGCCACATCTTAGGGTGAGTTTCAGAGTGCTCCCCTTTAGGAGATAGCTGGGGTTGTTGCAATTCTACATCCTGGCTGCAAGGCTGTATTTGCTTTCCTCTCTGACTAGGTATTGAATCTTAAGTCTAGCCCGTCAGGGGTGGATAGAAGAACTTTTTATCCTCTCTCTATGGCAGGAGCTGCACTGCCACCCTGGCTCTGTTCCCCAGCCTTGTAGGAGGCATTTATAGTTCCCATCACTGTGGGAAACAAGCTCCCCGCCTCCTCTAACTGCTTCCAGACCCCCAGTCCAGCAGTCTGTATGCTTCAATCCGTCCTTAAGTTTAGTTTCTACCCATGGAGACGTTATATTTTCTTTTCCTTTTCTTTATCTTTTTTAATTTTTTAAGCATGGTAATTTAAAAAATATCTATCATCTCTCTGCATTGATAGAGATGGGAGACTCAAAGTATAAACCTTGAAGGATTGGATATTCCCTGCTGTCCTCTTTTCTCATCACCATTTTGCAATATTTTGCCAAAAATCTCCCTGCAGGAAATACTTGCCAGGTTGTTATCTTGGCTTTACAAAGTGCTATAATTAGGAAGTCAGGCTGCTTAATAGTCAAGAGTGGGAGAAAATTCAGACTGCCTGGGTTCAAATCCCAAATCTACTGCTTACTGGTCCTGGAAACTTGGGCCAAGTTATTTAACACTTTAAGACTTATTTTCCTCGTCTGCAAAATATACAAATACTATAACTTCCTAAGATTGTCCTGAAGATTACATAAAATAATCCATGTAAAAGCACTTCCTGCAGGTTTTGGCACATAGTCAGACCTCAATAAATGTTTGCTATTATTATGGTGGTTATTATAGCTTGTTTAGAATGAAATACTCAGCTTGAGAGGACTGTAATTTTTTTAAGGCTCCAGTGGCCTAAATGGCAGAAGAGAGCAATGCCAAGGAATGGCTGAATTGCAGTTTTTCAAGACACTTTTGTATCCTGTATGCCCAGTCCCAAAACAACTCTGCACCGTGTTTTTCTTTTTTGTTGTTGTTAGGTGCCGTCGAGTTGTGTCTGACTCATAGCAACTCTCATAGGGTTTTCAATGGCAGATTGTTTCAGGATTGCCTTGGGAGTGGGTTGCCATGTCCTTCTCCCATTTTTGTGGTGCTGGGAATTGAACTCTGGACCTCAGAGACTGCAGAGCAGCACTCTACCAACTGAGCTAAATCCCAGCCTGCTTTTCTTTTTCAGATGGGGACAAAAGTGAGCCCCAGAATGATTGCACACTTTGGTCATAGGCACATGAAAAGTCATATTCAAGCAGGAGTCACACTCTGGAACACCAGAAGTGCTACCATGTTTTGGACAGAGATTAGGGAGAAGCCCAAAAAAATCTTAGTTCAGCCGGGCGAGGTGGCTGGCGCACGCCTGTAATCCCAGCGGCTCGGGAGGCAGAGGCAGGAGGATTGCAAATTCAAGACCAGAGGCAGTCTGCATAACTTAGCAAGACCCTGTCTCAAAAGGTAAAAAAATGGGCTGCGGGTGCAGCTCAGTGGTCCAGCACTTGCAGAGCATGCAAGCACGAGGCCCTGGGTTCAACCCCCAGTACCACAAAAAAAAAAAAAAAAAAAAAAAAAAAAAAAAAAAAAAAAAAGAGAGAGAGAGAGAGAGAGAGAGAGAGAGAGAAGAAAATCCTAGCTCCTTCATAGACATCAGCATGCTCATCCCTAGGTGCTGAGGGTTGTCCATGTGGCTGTGCCATTGCTCCAAAATGACCATGATTTTATAATCTGTGAAGCATATTGGATGGTGTTACAGATGCTCCTCAAATTACAGTTGAGTTAAATCCCTGCAAACCGACTGCAAACTGACAGTATCCTAAGTAAAAAATGTACTGAGTACACCTAACCTACTCTCTCCTGCAGTCATACCACTGTGGTATCTGATTCCGTCAGATCTCAGAAGCTAAGCAGGGTCAGGCCTGGTTAGTACTTGGATGGGAGACCGCCTGGGAACACCAGGTGCTGTAGGGTTGGAAGAAGGACTGGCAGCCCACTCCCAAAAAACAATCCACCATTGAAAACCCTATGAATAGCAGAGAAGCAGTAACAATACTGTTTTGCCTGTTGTACGTAGGGTTGCTATGAGTGGGACACTGAGTGGGTGGCACCTAACAACAGCAACAACACTCTCTCCTGGCTTAGCCAGACTGCTTTCAACCTGCTCAGAACACTTGCATTAGCCTACAGTTGGGTAAATCACCTAACACCAAGTCTATTTTATAATAAAATGGTGAATATCTCATGTAAGTTATTGACTACTGTACTGAAAGCGAAAAACTGAATGGTTGCATGAGTACATCTTCACATCACTGTAAAATCAAAAAATTGCATAAGTTGGGGACCACATGTACAAGTTAAACCTCTCTTTCTTGGGGAAAATGGTTTTCAGACACAGAGATCATTTTAACTTGTGAAAGCTTAAATTGGATTACAAACAAGTTACTGATTTAGTAAAGAAACTGAAAATGTCCTGTTGCCCTTTTCTGGCAATTTTTTTCTTCCCTTTTCTTTTCTTCATTTTTTGTTTTGAGATTTAAAGCAGGCTTATTTCAAACAACTCATTTTTTAGAGTGAATTTAACCCCTTATTTTCGTCTTCTGCTAAACTGTCTTTATGAGTTTTTGTCACAGCTACCACATAACATTGCCTCAGCTGTAGCACTGTGGCTTCTGATCCAGTCAGATCTCGGAAGCCAAGCAGGGTCGGGTCTGGCTAGTACTTGGATGGGAGACTGCCTGGGAGCACCAGGTGCTATAGGGTTGGGAGAAGGACCCAGCAACCCACTCCCCAAAATCAATCTGCCATTGAAAACCCGATGAATAGCAGAGAAGCATTGACAGTAGTGTTTCACCTGTTGTACATAGGGTCGCTATGAGTCAGACACCAATTCGAGGGCACCTAACAACAACAAAAACACATAACATTACTCAACTGAGGTAAAAGGGTTCCCCCCCTTTTTTAAGGAGTCCTTATCTTCCAAGATCACTGAATGGTTTTGGGGAAAGAGCATATCAGCTCTATTTTGTTATAACCTTTTTCTCCATTATCATCCCCAATAAAGTTCTAAATTAAAGAAAAGTCGTTCTTCTTGTCCCAAACTTTGAGAATATGATTTTTCAACAAGTTGACATTTTAGCATCTTCTTCATGTCAGCCAGTAATAACAGCCACCTGGCAGGTACCCAACAAACGAAGCCACCTACTTCAATTTCTATAGAGCCCAATGTCTCATTAAGTGCTTTCATATATTTGGAGGAAACAGAGTTGACCAAAAACCTTCATTATAGAAGCATCAATATCCCAGATAAGCAAATCACATTGTCTAAACATAGGACAATGAGCTAATAAGATCTCTTCCATTGTCTTTGGTAAGAAGTTTGTAGATCTTAAGGAATTTGCCAAAATCTCCATTTGCATTATTATCCAGTATCAGGGATCAAACCTGGGTCTCTTGCATGTTAGCCAAGGGTTCTACCACTGAGCTACACCTCTAGTCCCTCCAAATTGAAATTCTTTTCTCCATATTGTACTGTATTCTCTGTTTTGGTATTTACCTCTAATCAAGTTGATATGTCATTCCATCTGCCATTAAAATGACACAATGATGTCTGAGGTCTTGCTACTATTAGTATTATAACCAGTGAATTTTTTATTATCTGACCTTTTCGAAAACATGGTCAAAGTATTCTCCATGTTAAAAATTAAACAAGGAATGCCTTGATACAAATACCACAGGAAATCATAGGCAAAGTGAAAGATAGGCTGCTAATGTTCATGACTGCGTGCACTTAAGTAGCACACTTAGATGCATGACTTGGAGCAATAGAACATAAGTGATCCACTATTATAAACTAAAAATTATGATTAACAACCTCAGCAGTCAGAAGAAAAGCAGAGCAAGCAGCTATTGAGGGCAGACAGACTATGCTGTACTCATTTGCACCAAAAATAGTATTGCATTCAGCCACTGACTTGGGAGCTACCAAATGTTTTTTGGGCCTGCAGCATTATCCCTGTGGCATCTGATCCTGTCAGATCTCAGAAGCTAAGCAGGGTGAGGCCAGGTTGGTACTTGGATGGGAGACTGCCTGGGAACACCAGGTGCTGTATGCTTAGGAGATGGACCCGGCAGCCCACTCCCAAAAAACAATTAGCCATTGAAAACCCTATGAACAGCAGAGAAGCACTGACAATAGTGTTTTGCCTGTTGTATATAGGGTCAGTATGAGTCAGATACCGATTCCAGGGCACCTAATATATGGTTTTTGTACTTTTCCCCAACCTTCCTTACCAATCACCGAACTGAATTTCCTGGATTTACGCCTTTCAGGGCTAAAGCCAGCATAATCCCAGGCAATCTGAATGGTTGAGTGCCCTACCTGTGAGAAACAGCCATAGTTTGGAGACCCTGAGGAAATGAAATTAGAACTTCTTCCCCAAGGGACTGGTTTAGGCTGGCCTCATGCCTTGAGCAAAGCACTCCAGTCCTGCCAAGTGCCCATCTTGCTGTCTCCAGGTTTGACTGACCACTCCCTCTTTCCCTTCCTCAGGTTCAGAGATTGTAACATCACTAACTTTTGTGACTTTCCTATACCCAACTGTATTAGTCAGAATTTTTATCAGTGTAACAAAATGCCTGAGAAAACAACTTAGAAAGATGAAAGGTGCTATGGCCTGATTATGTCCCCACAAAAGCTCACATGTTGGCACAGGTTTCATGAAGTTTAGTCCACAGTTCGTGGCTCTACTGATTTTGGTGAGGCAGCACATCATGGAAGTGGAGGCATGTGGCAAAGGAGGCTGGTCAGCCTATTGCGGATAGGATGCAGGAAGGACCAAGGGTAAGATACATCACCCAAGGACATGCCTCCAGTGACCTATTTCCTCCCACCAGGGCCCACCTTCCAAAGTTCCAGTACCTCCCAATAGTATATTCAAATTTTGAATCCATTAATGGATTAAGTCCTTCATTAGGTCAGAACCAACATGTCTGAAAATGCCCTCACAGACAACCCAGAGGTGTGCTTTACTAATCTAAGTGCCTCTCAATGCTATCAAGTTGACGATCAAGATTAACCACCACACCAACCCATTATTTACTTGTTAGGTTGGTTGTTAGGTGCCGTCGAGTCGGTATCCGACTCATAGAGACCTTCATAGGGTTTTCAATGGCTGACTGTTTCGGGATTGCCTTGGGAGTGGATTGCCAGGCCCTTCTCCCATTTTTGCGGTGCTGGGAATTGAACTCAGGACCTCAGAGACTGCAGCGCAGCGCTCTACCCACTGAGCCAAATCCCAGCCCCGAACTCGCGATCCTCCTGCCTCATCCTCCGCAGCAAGTTGATTACCGGCGTGCGCCACCACGACCGGCCATTATTTACTACTTGTAAATAATTATTAAATTTCCCTCACATCACTCTCTTTGTGTGGGCCATCTATTTCTTGCTAGGTCCCTGACTGATCCAATGATGGGTTCCAGGAGTAGGCCAGGAAGCAGCCCAGCCAAACAGAATTTGATGATATGGTTACTCTCAGTGGTATGCCGCAACTGCCTATTATGTAGGCAGAAGGGCCAATTATGTACATTTCTTTCCAATTATGTGTTCAGTAAAATTGAGTCAGTAGCTTGAAATTGGTCATGGCAGGAATATTTATACCACAGAAATTTGCAAATTCTATGAACTAGGGCTTTTTTTCACCTGTCTTTTTTGGTTTCTGTCTGTTTCTTCCCTCTTTTCCTTCTTCCATTCCTTCATTCCTTCATCCCTTCCCTCTCTCCTTCTTCCCATCCTTACTCTTTTCCTTCCTTCTTAGCATGCCACAAGTTGCTCATCTAGTTGGATTGCCCAAGGCTACCTATGTTACCAAGGGGACATGACACACAGGACATCTACTGCATGCTGTGACATGATCATTACTCAGATTATGTGATAACAGGGAACAAAATGAGAGTTAGAGGCAGAATGTAGAGAGAGGTTCAGTGCTATGATGATTGCCAAAATATGGAAGTCAGCTGACGTCTTCTGATGGTCCTAGAGGTACATATTTCAGGGAATGACCAAATGAGAACCCTAGAAAACATCGATAGTAATTTGGAGATGAGTATCATCTGGTATAATCACAGGCAGATTTGGCTGAGAGGTGAGCTCAAGTGCTGATCATAAGGATTGTAGGGTTATGTTGCCAGGTCTCTGTGTAAGGTAGGGACATTGGAAGGAAAGAATAAAATTTTTTTTTAATTTTTTCTTTTTTTTAAAATTTCTAAATGTTAGTGGGGTACAGAGTAATAAGTCATTTGCTATATCCATTATGCAACTATTAAATCGGTTTTGTTTACACATTGATCCCCTTGCATATTTTACAGAGCAGGATGAGTGAAATAAGAAATGAAAAAAAGAAGTAGGAATTTTAAATAATATGTAATGACAGTCGTAGGCAACCATATGTTATATCCACAATGATTTTTTTCCTTCCCTTTTTTCCCTTTTTTTCATGCATTCATATAGTTGCATCCAGTACTTTGTGATTTTCCTCTCCTTCTTTACCCTTCTACATTGGAAAGAGTAAAATTCTAAGACAGAAGAAGTAGGTATGAGGCTGAGAATTTTGGAATCTCCAGTTCTGAATCAGAAGCACCCGATGTTCTCCCTTGCTCCACCTCCCCCATAGGACGGCTGCCCCCTCTTCCAATGATGTTCCTTGGGGTCAATTATCACACGTGCCGATAGTAGATCTCCTCAGGATTCACACCCTCCCACACATACCCCACGCCCTTCAGTGCTTCTGCACCCAAAATAAGAACTGAATTCCAGTAAGGCACATTTGGGAAGAATAAGACCTGCTCTGGGAGGAGCCTATTCAATGAAAGGTTAACAGGATGTCATCCTCCATCAGGAGGAGTCTGAGGAACGTGTAGAGAACTTGATGCAAAGACATCAAAGAGACCAAGGCGAAAAAAAAAAGCAAGGCTTAATTTGGCCAAATTTATAGGCACAGGTGAATGCATCTCGAGTCAGCTTTTAATATGTGTTTTGAGCACCTAAGAGTGGCCCAAATAGTCCATTGAGTTAGCTAATCAGGCTATTAGGAGCTTAGTTTCAATGGTGGCCTATAGTCTATGAGGCCAAAATGCTAGAAATTCCATGGAACACTAGAGAAAAGAGCCTAACAACTCATGGAAATGGGATGGTTAGAATGGATCTGTTAGGCTCTTCCACTCACACCCAAGCCCCCGGGGGCCTGAGAGGACATGGACACATTCTTAAGTAAGAAATTGATTGATGAGGGGGACACCAGTGCCCTCAAAGAGCTCTGAGGTAACTCTGCTTTGCTCTGTAAGCTGGAGGTGACAGCAACCCATGGGGGCAGAGGGCAGCCTGTGCTGAGTGTCACTTCTTTGCCCCTCCAGCTCTGCTCCCAACCCCTCCACCTGCTCTCCATGCTGGGGTCTGACCTCAAAATAATTAGCCATGGAAATAAGATCTCTTCCATTATCTTTGGTAAGAAGTTTGTTGGTCTTAAGGAATTTGCCCAAATCTCCATTTGCATTATGGGGCTCCTGTGCTCTCTCACTTCCAGTTGTCTTCAGCCTTGGGGACATGACTGGCAGGAGATGACAGGAAGACAGACATGGGACATCACACCTTGGACTCTCCTGACTCTTGTCTGGGGGTTGCTTCAGGCTGGTCCAATCCCTCCATCTCCTGGCCTCTCTGCCCAGCCTTTTATGTAAGGCTTCTGTTCTGTGCTCTTGGGCCCAAGGATGTCTGTCACAGCATCCATTACTCCTTGCCTGGAATACCACACTGTTCCTTGGTGCTATGGACTAATTATGTCCCCACAAAAGCTCATATGTTGGCAACAAACTCCAAAGTCATATGTGCAAGGTATTTGGAGGCAGGGATATTGGGAAGGACCAGGTTTAGTTGAGGTCATAAGGGTGGAGTCCTCATGATGGTGTCAGTGCTTTTACAAGAAAAGAGGGAGAGAAATCCAAGCTAGCAGATTTGCTGTGTCTCACCATGTGATACCCTCCGCCATATTGGGATGCTGCGAGAAGGTCCTCACCAGATGCAGAGCAGATGCCGGTGCCATGCTCTCAGACTTCCCAGCCTCCAGGCTCATGAGCCGCACAAACCTCTGTTCTATATAAGTTACCCTGTGGTATTTAGGCTGTGGTATTCAGTCATAGCAACAGAAAACAGACCTAGATACTCTGGTTGCCTACATCCTGCTCACACTTTTATGAGGGGTTCCTTTATTAAACTTTTCTCAAATGATACAATTTGGGCACACTGCTTCTCATTTCAGCCCTTAATGATGTGTGGCTATTTGGCTTCAATTCCCTGAGCATTTCTTGGAAGGCCGCCATAGATGCGTGAAGCTGGAACAACCATGGACAGAGGGGAGGCCATGCTCTTTCCTCCGGTGAAAGGAACTGAGGCTGAGAGTGGTGAAGCTATGACCCAAGATTGTGTAGCCCTGAGGGGCCGGGTAGGGCCCCTCCCAGTTCACCTCATGCTCTGCCAACTCCCTGGCCCATCCTCTGCCTGTCTCTGTCTCTGTGGGCCCCTCTCAGGCTAGTCTTGGAGCCCTTCATCAATTCTTTGGAAGTGATAGAGATAACAACAAAGGTGGAATCCAATAAGAGCAAGACTGGGAGAAAACTGGCTTTTCAAGGGCCTACAAACCACACAGGGGCTGGGATTTAGCTCAGTTGGTAGAGCGCTGCGCTGCAGTCTCTGAGGTCCCGAGTTCAATTCCCAGCACCACAAAAATGGGAGAAGGACCTGGCAATCCATTCCCAAGGCAATCCCGAAACAGTCTGCCATTGAAAACCCTATGAGGGTTGCTATGAGTTGGATACTGACTCGACAGCAACTAACAACAACAGCAACAACAAACCACACAGGGCCTAATGCTGCCCAGGCAGGGCCTCACCCATGGAGTCCACCACGGAGGTTGGGCCACCTCTAGGCCAGACCCAGCCCACACTGGGAGGGAAAGCTCAGCTCATCCTCTGTGCCCTCTTCTGTCAGCCTCTTCACTCTTCCTGCCTCTTCCCCACCAGCTACACTCAATGCCTCATTCTTAGGAAACTCTGTTAAGATGTCACCTGATGATGGAGGAGCTAACCCAGTTTTCTAGGACGTTATCCAAGCTGTCTGCAATGGGCGAGAGAATGCTCTCCCGTGGGGCTTTCTGGAAGTAGTTATGTGATCAGAGTGTAAAGAAAGAAGCTTCCCTTCGCTAGAGCGACCTCCTCCTGGGCCAGCAATGGGACATGATTACAGATGCAATGCTATTCTGGCTTCTCGCTATCCCTTTGGATATTTAGCGGCCATTGTCTTCCTCTGCCCTTGCATAAGAGATCCTGCAGGCCCCAGGAGTCCAATTGCCACTTTCAAGTCTCATGTCTCATTTCCAGTATGAGCACATTCACGTCATACACCATTCGGTTGCAACTTGGATGTGAAGTCTGCCCTTCTCCATCCCCGCTTGGACCGGCTCCAGGCTGGAGGCCATAGTGGGCAGTTGGACTTGACTGGTTTCTTTTTCTCCCCCTTGCTCGATCACTTCTCTCCTTCTCCACCCTTTTCTTGCTATGGTTTCTGACCTGTCCACGGGAGAAGCAGCAGGGTAGGGAGGAGGTCATGAAAGGATAGAAATGGCCTGCCCCTGTCAGCCCCAATTCTTTTCCTTTTCCCTTGTTGTTTACTTTGAAACAATTCCAAATTTCCAGAAGAACTGAAAGGATAATTTAAAACCTCCCATTGTATAAATAACCTTTTACCCAGAATGAACAATTGTTAACATTTTACCACATTGCCTTTATAAGTCATGTTCTTTCTACCCCTCCACTTCCATCCCTTTCTCTCTCAATTATGATTTGAGTTTCACCTTCTTATTTTTTTCCTAAATGATTTAAGAGTTTTTGTTTAGTTGCTCATTTTTTACCCCCAAACTTTTTTTTTTTTTTTTTTTTTTTTTTTTTTTTTTTACGGTACTGGGGGTGGACCCAGGGCCTCATGCCTGCATGCTCTGCAAGTGCTGGACCACTGAGCTGCACCCCCAGACCAATTTTTTTACTGTTTTGAAACAGGGCCTCGCTAAGTTATGCAGACTGCCTCTGGTCTCAAACTTGTGATCTTCCTGCCTCCACCTCCCAAGCTGCTAGGATTATAGGCATGTGCCACCTCGCTGGGCTCCCCAAACTCTTCAGTGTGCGTTTCCTAAAGGCTGTTGAGATTCTTGGTTGTAACTATATCAAGATTTATCAAATTCAGAAAATTTAGCACTGATGTAATACTATTACCTAACATATAGTCCATATTTGTTGTTGTTAGGTGCCATAGAGTCAGGTCCAACTCCTAGCAACCCTATGTACAATAGGACAAAATACTGCCCAACACTGTGCCATGCACATGATCTTTTATGTTCGAGCTTATTGTTGCAGCCACTGTGTTTTTTCTCGTTTTGAGTCATGCCACATCAGCAAATGGTGGTTCCAGGAGCTTTACTCCATTCCTGTCATTGAGGAGGCAACTCTTCCCCAGTGATTTCTTGAATGCCTTCCAGCCTGGGGGGCGGGGGAGAGCTCATTCTCCAGCACCATACTTGACAGTGCTTCTTTGCTACTTATAGAGTTTTCCATGGTTAATTACTTCGGAATTGGGGTGCCGGGTCCTCCTCCCTAGTCTGTCTTGATCCAGAAGCTCAACTGAATCCTGTCTACCGTGGATGGCCCTGCTGGTATCTGAAACACCGGTGCCATAGCTTTCTGCATCACAGCAACACGCAAGCCCCCACAGAATGACAAGGTGACACACACGTGGAGGATAGTCAGGAGGATATTTAGATTTTGCTAATCATCCTAAAAATGTCCTTCATCAAAAATGTCCCTCAATCCAGACTTCACAATCATAGATTACACTTTGTTGCTATGCCTTTTTATTTTTGGTTAACTGGAAAATTTCCTCAGCCATTCTGTGACTTTCATGACATTGACATTTCTGCAGAGCATAGGCCACTGCTTTGTAGAATATTCCACAATGTAAGATTGAGCTAATTAGGTGTGGGTTGAGCAGGCTGCTAGAGAACTGCCTCAGTGTGTCATATTAGGAGCTGCACAAGGTCTATTTGTCCCATTATTGGTGATGTCCACCTTGATTATTGGATAGGGCACTCTCTCCCAGGTTTCCATGATGCCTTGTGTGATTAACTGGTAATCTGTGGGCAGATACTTTTAGACTGTTTAATACCTTGTTCTTCTTTAAACTTCCATCTAATAGTTCTTCATCCTTCAATGATTCTGGACTTCAGCCCCAAGTCTCATGAAGTCAGTCTGGGGGATTCAACTTTCCCAGTGAGGAGTTCATGAATTAGAGCTGCCATCCACCCCTGGGGCCAGGGAGAAACACTGCTCCATTCCAACATCTGAGTCAGGTGTGTATACAGGACCCACCATCCAGGCCTCCCTAGCAGAACTAAGTTGGAGTATTTAAGTCAGCCTTTACTTGTGGGTGTCACAGGAGAAGAGAGACATGACTAATGACATTCTTCAGAGGCCATCTTTCCCCTACTGATCTAGTGACTATCTCACTAGATCACCTTCTACTCTTCAATATTGCATTCATAAGAGATAGAAAGTTCTCAATCTGGCCAGGCGCAGTGGCACACGCCTGTAATCCCAGCGACTCGGGAGGCAGAGGTAGGAAGATCGCAAGGTCAAGACCAGAGGCAGTGTGCGTAATTTAGCAAGACCCTGTTTCAAAAAGTAAAAGAAAAAAAATGGGTTGGGCATGCAGCTCAGTGGTACAGCACTTGCAAAGCATGCAAGCACTAGGCTCTGGGTTCAACCCCCAGTACCACAAAAACAAAAACAAACAAATAAAAAGTTCTTGATCTAGAAAGACTTCTACTAACCTAATTCTTACCAGTGGTCCCCTCTGTTCTATAATGATCCACCATGAGGCTACAGGCCTGCATAGGGGAAATCCCCAGGTCCATGGGATCTGGCTTACTCTAGAGCACACTACATGTTATTCTCTGTCTTGATTGGAAAGATGCGCCCTCTACCCTATACATGTACCCCATATTCACATGTGGTATGGGGGTGGTATTCATGTGTTGTGTATGTGTCAGGAGAAGATAAAGGATGTCTTAGTTCATTTTGTTGCTACACAAAATACCTAAGGCTGGGAGATTTCTAATGAATAGAGGTTTATTTGGCTTACAGTTCTGGAGGCTAGGAAGTCCACGAGCATAGTGCCAGCATCTGCTTGGGATGTGGTGGGACCTTGTGCTGGATCATAACATGGTGGAAGGATGGAAGGAGACCTGCACACGTGTGAGAGGGACAAAGGGGCTGGACACACTTTATAACGACCCACTTTCTCAATAACTAAGATAACTAGTCCATTCCCTTGGGAATTTTGTTAGAGAGATAATCACCTCCTAATGATCCCTCCAGCCTGGGATTTAGCTCAGTGGGTAGAGCACTGCACTGCAGTCTCTGAGGTCCCAAGTTGAATTCCCAGCACTGCAAAAATGGGAGAAGGACCTGGCAATCCACTCCCAAGACAATCCCAAAATAGTCAGCCATTGAAAACCCTATGAGGGTCGCTATGAGTCGGATACCGACTCAACAGCACCTAACAACAACAACAATGATCCCCCCCACCTGCAGCTATACCCCTGTGGCATCCGATCCTGTCAGATCTCAGAAGCTAAGCAGGGGTGGGCCTGGTTAGTACTTGGATGGGCGACCACCTGGGAACACCAGGGGCTGTAGGCTTGGAAGATGGACCTGGCAACCCACTCCCAAAAATCAATCTGCCATTGAAAACCCTATGAACAGCAGAAAAGTACTGACAACTATGTTTCGCCTGTTGGACGTAGGGTCGCTATGTGTCTGATACTGACTCAACGGCACCTAACAACAACAACAACAATGATCCCCCCCCCAACATTGGCAGCCAAACTTCTACAGGATTTCGGAGGAGGACAAATCATATCCCAACTACAGCATGGGAGAAGCCATCTCCTAACCAAGACTTGAGAATGAGATTTAATACACATAGCTGTTAGCTCAGTATAATATTGTTCAAAAGGTAACTGAAAAGTCAAAGAGACATATGACAATGGCAAGAAGCAGCTGCCACTCCTAGGACTGGTGGGTACGAAGGCAAGAGGTATTATTTAAACTTAGAGTTTGTTGTTGTTGTTAGGGGCCATCGAGTTGGGTCTGACTCATAGCGAACCCTTGTACAACAGAAGGAAACACTCCCCGGCGCTGTGCCATGCCTGGCACTATTGTCAGTGCTTCTCTGCTACTCACAGGGTTTTCAATGGCTGATTGTTTTTTGGGAGGTGTATTTCCAGGTGCTTCTCCTTAGCCTGCAGCACCTGGTATTCCCAGGCGGTCTCCTATCCAAGAACTAACAGTGCCGACCCTGCTTAGCATCAAGGTCAGGTGGGATCAGACGCCAGAGTGCTATAGCTCCAGACAAACCTAGAGTTTAAATACCCTGAAAAACAAAACCTCAAAACTCGGAGGAGGAAGTCCGGCTCCACAGGAGCTGTGTCTCTAAGGTGGGAAGAGGGGCCCACTGCAGCTGAAAGTCAGTCTTTCAGTCCCTCTCCCATCTACCCCACCCCATGGAATGTGGGTATATGGTTTGTAAAATGCCAGCCACAACAGCAGAACTCAGAAAGGTGATTTTGGAGCTGAAAGAAAGCAATAACTGGTGCACCTCCATATTTAACATGTTGTGGCCATCAAAAGGAGACAGCACATGCGGATTTACAGTGGATGCCATGACAAGAAAGACAGGCTCTTAGAGTGATAGTAGTTGGACTTTCTAGGTGGCCGTCCAGGACAGTAGAGTCTCTTCTGAATGGGGGGCAGAGCAACCTTAGACAAGTTGAGGATGACCCAATGTTGTCCAACATTGTCCAATGTTGAGTAGCTCAGAGAAATGGGGATTTAAGTAGGGCTAAGGGCTGTGCCCGTCCTATTAAATGGCAATCACATGGGAACAACCCAAGTGGCCACTAGCAGATGAATTGGTAAGCAAAAGTTGTTGTTGTTGTTGTTGTTGTTAGGTGCCATTGAGTCACTTCCGACTCATAGCGACCCTTATATGATTTTCAATGGCTGATTGTTTTGGGGATTGCCTCAGGAGTGGATTGCCATGTCCTTCTCCCATAAGCAAAAGTAGGGTATCCATATATGGAATATTATTCCACCGTAAAAAAGAGTGAAGTTCTCTGCATTGTATGACACGGGTGAACCTTGAAGACACTGTCCAGTGAAATACAACAGAGACAGAAGGGCAAATAGTGTATGATTATGTGATTCCACCTCTACAAAGTATCTAGAATAGGATGAGTTCCTAGAGACAGAAAGGAGAGTAAAAGTTATTAGGGTTTGGGAGAAGGGGATTGGGGAGTTACTGGTTAATGGAGGGAGAGTTTCTGTTTAGATGATGCAAAAGTCTTGAAAATAGATAGTGATGATGGTTACAGAACCCTGTGCCTATGATTAGTGCCAGTAAAATGAACATTTACAAGTGACTATGATGGTACATTTTATGTTTTATATATAACCACAATTCTTTAAAATTAATAATTTAATAAGGCTGGGGTTTACCTCAGTTGGTAGAGTGCTGCTCTGTGCTTTCTGAGACCCTCAGTTCGATCCCCAGCACAGCATAAATGGGAGAAGGACCTGGCAGCCCACTCCTGAAGCAATCCCGAAACAATTAGCCACTGAAATCCCTGTGAATAGCAGAGAAGCACTGACATAGCACTAGTGATGGCACAGTGTGGGGAAGTGTTTCATTCTGTTGTACCTAGGGTCCCTATGAATTAGACCTGACTCCACTCCACAGCACCTAACAAAACCAACAATAATTTAATACGCCAAAAGAATTTGAATTGCATACTTTAAATGGGTGAATTGTATGGTATATGGATTATATCTCAATAAAGCAATTTTTAAAAAAATTATGCAATCACCAACCCCAAAGTCCTCTCTCAAAGGCATGGCAGTCATTATTGGTTAACATAGCCCATATGGGACCTGGGGGAGAGCTGCCTTAAATACCACCTGCACACTCTCCTGGCCTTTGGCTGATCAATGGTATTTTCAGTGGCATTATATGGTTGTGAAAGCTGGACATTGAACAAGAGAGACAGAAAAAGAATTGATGCTTTTGAATTATGGTGCTGGAGACGTCTATTGAATATACCATGGACTGCCAAAAGAACCAACAAATCTGTCCTAGAAGAAGTGCAACCAGAGTGTTCCTTGGAAGCAAGAATGGCCAGACTGCATCTTACATATTTCAGACATGTAGTCAGGAGAGATCAATCCCTGGAGAAGGACATCATGTTTGGGAGAGTGGCAGGTCAACGCAAAAGAGAAAAACCCTCCACCAGATGGATTGACACAGTGTCTGCACAATGGGCTTAAACATAAATAAGATTGTTTGCCTGGCACAGAATCAGCAAGTGTTTCGATCTGCTGTAGATAGGGTCGCTATGAGTCAGACTCGACTCGATGGCACCTAACAACAACAACAACAACCCCCACACGGCAGAAGTCAGAATAATTGTAAACTAATTCTGGAAATAAGGGTTAGATTAAGTCATGGCTGGTAAAAAATGGGTTTCACAGATAACAAATTCATACCGCAGGCCTTTTGTGTTTGTTTGTTTGTTTGTTTGTTTTTTGCCATACTTGGTGTTTGAATCCAGGGCCTTGTACATACTTTGCAAGTGCCCTACCACTGAGCAGCACCTCTAGCTCATTTTTATTTTTTATCTTGAGACAGGGTCTCGCTAAGTTTCGCAGGCTGTCTCTAGCCTCGAATCTGCGATCCTCTCACCTCCGCCTCCTGAGTCACTAGGATTACACGAGTGAGCCACCACACTTGGCTTTAGACTCTATTTTAATTCATCTCTACACTTATTTATTCATTTGTCATAGCACTAACTTTTAGTTGTCAGAAAGATAGAAAGGAATAGGGATTATCATGAGACACAAAGGTAAGTAAGATACGGTTCTTGCCTTTGAGGAGAGTGCAGTCTAGGGAAAAGTAGGAGACCTTGACAAATAACTTGACCACAGGAGGAAGGGTAATGACTTTCATACATGAGGTGGGGGAAAGGCTTGGAGAAAGGAAGTGCCCTCAGACCACAGTCTCTTGGGAAGCATCTTGAAGAAGGCAGTATTTGAACTGAGGAGTGAGGTGATAAGAGAAGGAGGGAGAAAATTCACTTTTATTGTTCTATTTTAGAAGAGGCACTGGACATCTATTTATTCAGCTGCACAACATTTTCCAGCCTCTTTTTTTTTTTTTTTTTTTTGCAGTACTGGGGGTTGAACCCAAGGCCTCACGCCTGCATGCTCTACAAGTGCTGGACCACTGAGCTGCGCCCTCAGCCCATTTTTTTAGTTTATTTGAGACAGGGTCTCACTAAGTTATGCGGACTGCCTCTGGTCTCGAACTTGCGATCCCCCTGCCTCTGCCTCCCAAGCCGCTGGGATTACAGGCGTGCGCCACCGCGCCCAGCTCGCAGCCTCTTTTGTAGTTCTGTGTGACTCCAAGGTGAAATTCTTTCTAATGAAATCCAAGAGGAAATGATAGACTTTTCTCCTGCCTCCTCTATGCTTTCCCTCTTCTAGCTGGCTGAGAAGGTCCCACCTAGGACAATTTTGCAAGCTCTCTGTTGAAGATAGCAAAGCCACCATCAGCCCAAGTCCCTGAATGACTGCATGGAGCAGAGTAGCAACCAGCCCAAACTCTGCCCTGGGCTATTACTTGAATAATAAACATTTTGTTCCTATAGATACCGAATCCTTCAGGGTCTATTTGTTACCATCCTTCAGGCTACCCTAACACCTGCCCCCTTTCTATGTCTTCTCTTGTGTTCAGAACCCAGAAGTCTTAAATGACGTTTCCCACACTGCTTCCTATAAGGGTTTTGGATGTGGCATCCGTTCTGCCAATCAGATGCACTTGTGTGTGATTTGGAAGTCAGAGGGAGGCAGCAATGTCCTTTCTATGTCTCATCTGCAGGCTGCAACAGATCCAAGCCTTGCATCAATCAGGTCTTGCGCTCTACTCTAGCACCGGCTCTGTGGACCAGAATGTTTTGATAATGACGGAGGTTGCCTGTGCTCCAGACAGAGCTGTCTTGATGTGACCTTGAAGCCTAGGGAAGACCCTCTGCCTTCTGCATCTCTTGCCCCTCTGACACTTTTATAAGCATAATTCCCCATAGTAAAACGTCTTTCTGCACTTCAGTGTCCTGAGCTGGTCTAGACCCCCACCTCCCAGTGGCAGAGCGACATTGCTCAGCTTTCCAGAGTGGTTCGTAGTATTTCCAATGATTCACTCTTCTGTCTTAGTTTATTCGCCATCATCTTCCCACGTACTCTGGCTTCAACATTTGCCTCAGTGGTGATGTCATTCTCTGAGCCTTAGTTTCCTCATCTGTAAAATGGGGGCAATAATCTGCACACTACAGGCTGGAATTTAGCTGAGTTGGTAGAGCACCGCTCTGCAGTCTCGGAGGTCCTGAGTTCAATTCCCAGCACCGCAAAAATGGGAGAAGGACGTGGCAACCCACTCCCAAGGGAATCCCAAAACAATCTGCCATTGAAAACCCTATGAGGGTCACTATGAGTCAGACACGACTCGACAGCACCTAACAACAACAACAACAATCTGCATACTTGGCCTGAAGATAAAATTGGATGTTATCAAATGGAAAACTATTTGATAGACATATGAAATGCCAGCCACATGAAAATCAATTAATAAGCATTACTTCAGTGAGTCAATGGATGAAGAAATGAAAGCATTTGCCTGCTTATAAAAAGAAATCTGTGTTTATATGTACTGGTTTAAATGTTATATATTTTTCCAAATAACTTGGGCAGTCACATATGGTTAATCTTGGAATTTTAAGTTCAGCTTGATTATTTAAGTGTGAAGTTTAAGTTGTAGCACAAGATTTTCAAAGTGTGGTCATAATTATTTAAAACGTTTTAAATCACTCAATAATTGAAGTGATTTGTTTATATTAACCATTACAAGTAATATAATATGTAATAAGTAAGTAATGTATATTTAAGTATTGTAGGTAATCCATTTCTATTTATTCTAAGTAATTCATTTTATTGTGACTACCAATGGCCAAGGGAAAAACTGTTTAACTTCAAAATAAGGTTGCTGTGGCCAAGTTCACTCTCTGATCTACAGCCTTTCTCTCTTTTTTTTATTAGAAATTTTTAATGTACATCATAATGTGATTCATTTTGACATGCTTTTCATTGTGACAATTTTCATATATGCAATTTGATAAACATTATTCATATACGTTGCCCCTTACCCTCCCCTATGTTTCCCCCCTCCCCCCTTCCCATCTAAGTTTCCCATCCAAGTCTTCTCTATCTTTTACTATGTAGTATTTTTCTATATGTCCTTGGGTTCCATTTCTGTTAGCCTTTCTCTCATTAACACTTGTGGCCCAGCTGATTTTTGCTCTCATTTGCACTGTGTGAAAGGCCTCTGACAGTTTCCTTTCCTCTCTGTTCAAGCAAACAATCATCTTCGGAACAAAGAAGGAAATTTGTAGCAGGTGAAAATTTAGTTTTAATGATGCGGCAGCCAAATTGTTTTTAAACTTGAAATATATATAGGACGCCAACATCTTTTTAATTTCTCATTTCCCCCAATTAGCCAGCATCGTTTACCAAATCCTCTACTGTGAATCACAGAATCTTTGAAAGAAATTCTGAAACTGATGTATTTCATGAATACACGGATTATTAGCAATAGGAAAAATGGCTTTTTTTCTGATTGTGAGGATTTTTTCCCCTCCAGAACATAAAAGAGAGACATAAATTTATAGGACACAGAGGCTGTGCCAAATGACATTTTTGCATTTTCTTAAGGGAAGAAAATCTAGCTTAGAGGAGGTTTTTTCAAAAAGCATCATTTGGTCATTTGTGTCAATATGTAGCAAAAGAGCTATTAGGCACTGATGAGCTGCCAGGATCAGAACACCCAAGGCTGTTTCCAAGTCTCTTCATGTCCTGCAATCATTAAATCAGGTTTAATTGGTGTATTCCAAAGTCACCTTAACATAATTCATGGTCACCTTTCCTTGAACTCTTCATGACAAACGATTTGTGAAAACTTTTCTAAACAAACATAATCCTTCCAGGGCCCTAAGTCTTCACAACAACTTTAGGGGCTTGGGAGAGCCTTATTTTATGTCTGTCTGGGAGGAGGGGGTGCTGGGATTCAGCTCGGTTGGTAGAGAGCTGCTCTGCAGTCTCTGAGGTTCAGGGTTAGATTCCCAGCACCGCAAAAATGGGAGAAGGACGTGGTAATCCACTTCCTAGGCAATCTTGAAACAATCAGCCATTGAAAACCCTCTGAGGGTCCCTATGAGTCAGACACGACTCGACAGCACCTAACAACCAAAGAGGAGGGGCGCTGTACCCAGTTCCTGAGGAACAAATAAAATCCACAATGACAATCTTTGGGGGAAAAACAACCAGTGATGTGAAAAGTATTACATTTGCCTTAAAATAATCACAAATAACACCTGTTGACATGGGTAATAATAATGATCATCAATTTCTGTGTCAGGTGCGGTGCAAAAACGCTTCACACCAATATCTCAAAATCTCACAGCTCTGCAAATTGCATATGATTACCCCCATTTTACAGCCGAGGAAATGGAGGCTGGCGGAAGTTAAGTGACATGTCCAAGGGACGCATGGGACAAAAAGCAGGGCGGGATTTGAACCAGGTTTATCAGAAGCTAGGGGTCAAGTTCTTGCTCACCAGGTTCTAGTGCAGCTGACCTGTCAAGTCAAAATGAAGACCTGAGAGGTGGAGCTATCACAGCCTCACTCCTTCAGAGTGCACAGCACACGGCACTTACGAAGCCTTCAGCACCACTGTTATCATACCTCTCCATAGCAGGGGCCCAGCCACCCACTTCTGTTCCTCCTTTTACCCTAAAATTCAGGCTTCCTACTCTGATTCAGAGGCTGGGATTTAGCTCAGCTGGTGGAGCACTGCTCTGCAGTCTCTGAGGTCCCAAGTTTGATTCCCAGCCCCGCAAAATGGGAGAAGGATGTGGCAGTACACTCCCCAGGCAATCCTGAAACAGTCAGCCATTGAAAACCCTATGAGGGTCACTATGAGTTGGACTCGACTTGATGGCACCTAACAACAACAACAACAACAACAACAACAACAACAACAACTCTGATTCAAGAAACACAAACCAACACATGAGGACCTGGCCTCCAACTTGTCCTCACTGGACCCAACATGCTTCCCATTTGGAAAGTGCTCCATCTGTGATCCTATCTCCTACTTTGTATTTTCCACTCACACCCTCTTCCTATGTCCCTAGAGAATCTCCCTGTGGCTAACCCAAGTTCCCCACACCAGCCATCACCCACCTTCTCTTGGAACTGGACCATGATAACACCCAACCCACAGTAGCCAGGGGAACAAGAAGGTGGTGGTGGTGGGGTCATCTAAATTCCAAATGCCTTTATTGTGGCCAATCCATCATGCATTATGGGAACAAAGGTCTTAAAGCACATTCATTTCTTTTCATTCCAAAAGTGTGAATATGTGATATTCCTTACTAAATGTATTTTTAAAGTGACTCTTACAGAGAAAGAAATCAAACGGATCCAAATAGGAAAAAAAAGAAGTCAAATTATCCCTATTTGCAGATGACTTGATCCTATACTTAAAAGACCATAAAGTCAAGCCTATAATCCCTGCCACTTGGGAGGCAGAGGCAGGAGGATCGCAAGTTCGAGACCAGAGCCAGTCTGTAATTTAGTGAGACCCTGTCTTAAAAATTAAAAAAAAAAAAATGGGCTAGGGGTGCAGCTCAGTGGTATAGCACTTGCAAAGAATGCAAGTGTGAGGCCCTGGGTTCAACCTCAAGTACACCCCCCCAAAAAAAAAGACCCTAAAATCTCCACCAGAAAACTGATAAACACCTTCAGCAAAGAAGCAGGATACAAAATGAACATACAAAAATCAGTAGCTTTTCTTTATACCAACAACCACCATGCAGAGAAAGAAACCAGGAAAACAATGCCATTCACAATAGCTTCAAAACAAATAAAATACCTGGGAATAAAGCTAATCAAGGAGGTGAAAGACCTCTACAAAAAAAAAAAAAAAAGTAACTCTTTTCTAGGTTCTTGTTCAAATGCTCAATGACCACTGTAGAAAAGAAACAAGTCACAGATTATTTATAATTTTTGGAATGTCCTCAAATAGATTTTCTACTAGGGAGAAAATAATATTGATGTTAAGTATTGTATTAATTATATTTCCACGACTGTTACCAAATACCTGAGAGAAACACTTTAAGCAGAGGGAGGATTTATGTTGGCTCACAGTTTCGGAGGATCCAGTCCATGGTCACATGGTTCCATGTTTCTGGGCCCATTGTGAGGCAGAACATCATGATGGCCGGATGGTGTGGTGGAGGAGGAGACTGTGTACCACATGCAGAACGGGAAGCAGAGAGTATGGAAGGGTCTATGGAACAGGTAGCACCTTCAAGGAACCGCAACCCCCAAGACACACCCAGTGACCTACTCCTTCCAACTAGGCCTTATCTTCTAAAGTTTCCAGAACCTCTCAAAATAGCACCAGCAACTAGGGTCCAAGCCTTCAACCCATAAGCCTGTGAGGGACATTTCGTCTTCAAACCACAGCAAGGGTCCACATATACATAAAATTATATATGTCTATATATTCATCAAGATTGCTGATATTCATAGCAAGAAAATATGCCTCTGGCAGAAATCTGAAATTTTTATCCCTTTGAACATATGAAAAACAAGTATTTGTCCATGGCTTGCAAACCCGGTCACCAAGTTATAGTCAGCAGTACGTTTCTAAGAGTGGATCTTTTCTTCCACGTGATTCTTTCAAGGTTATTGTTGTTAGGTGCCATGCAGTCGGTATCTGACTCACAGCAACCCTATGTAAAACAGGTGAAACTACTGTCAGTGCTTCTCTGCTATTCACAGGGTTTTCAAAGGCTGATTGTCTTTTGGGAGTGGGTTGTCAGGTCCTTCTCTCAAGCCTACAGCACCTGGTATTCCCAGGCCTAATCCTGCTTAGCTTCCAAAATCTGATGGCATTGGGTGCCGCAGTGCTATGGCTGCAGCTTCTTTCAAGGTTGTTGTTGTTGTTGTTAGGTGCCGTGGAGTCATTGTCTGACTCACAGCAACCCTATGTACAACAGGCAAAACACTATTGTCAGTGCTTCTCTGCTATTCATAGGGTTTTTAATGGCGGATTGATTTTTGGGAGTGGGTTGCTGGGTCCTTCTCTCAAGCCTACAGAAACTGGTGTTCCCAAGCTGTCTCCCATCCAAGTACAAACCTGGCCCAGCCCTGCTTGGCTTCCGAGATCTGACCGGATCAGAAGCCACAGCGTCTGGCTGCAGGCTAAGACTAGATCCATAGTCGAACATAAATGCCATTGTGGGGGAGCCATTCACTGAGTTATGCTGGATTTTGTCCAGCCTGTTTCAGCAAAGCAAGTACCCAGTGTTTACCCCTCCACTGTGGCATTTACCTACAAAGCAAAAATGTAGCTCTGAGAAATGATGCTGAATCCCTCAGATGCTTGTCCCAGGGACTCATCAAGGCGATGAAGACAGAGCCACATCGCCCTCATTAATCCACAGGGAAATGAATATGATTGAGCAGCGCAGGCAGTGTGACCACTGAGAAAATGACAGACGTCAAGATCATTACGTGCATCTGGTTTTCCAGGGGGAAGAAATGGAGATAAAGCCTTAAGTCTTTAATAAGGCTAGAAATTAAAACTGGGATTAACAACGTGAAGCATCTCTAAGAAGATGTACAGGACGCTCCTGCTTAGGGTTTGCCAGCTTGGTTTCATGAACATTCTCTGTACCATTAATGTTTACCTCCAGGCTTTTCTCTGGTTGAAAAAATAGCCATTGTCCTCTGATTTCAGATCCACAACCAACTCCCTTAGACACATTCAACCTGCTTCAAGATGACACTTCTTTAAAAATCAATCATTTAGCACCATTTCCAGAAGGTTTCTACTGAGGCAGGGAAACAGGAATCACTGAATTTCAGTGGACCCTTGAGGTCTGGCCTTATCCTGCAATACAGACAGGAAACAGCTTCCAGGGGAGTTGAGTGAGGGTCACACATCATGGGCCACGGAGGAGTGAGAGGATGGACTTCCCACATTTAGACACATAAAGTTCTCCTGCCATGGTGCCTGTAGGCATCCAGTGTGTATCCAGAAGGCTCTGTGAAAATACCAACTGTGCCCCCTGGTTGAATTGAAGTGTCCTCTGGGAAAGAATACATTGGAATACTAACCCCTGGTACCTCAAAATGGGACCTTATTTGGAAATAGGATCTTTATAGAGGTAATCAAGTTAAAATGAGTCACTGGGGTGGGCCCTAATTCAGTATGTCTGGTGTCCTCATCACAAAGGGGATACCAGCAACACAGAGACAGACACATATGAACAAAGGTGGTCTGAAAAAATCAGGGGAGACTGTCATGCAATGGTGGAGGATGAAGATGCTGTTGTCAGGTACCGTCAAGTTGCGTCCAACTCATAATAACCCTCATAGGGTTCTCAATGGCTGATTGTTTTGGGTTTGCCTCAGGAGGGGATTGCCACATCCTTCTCCCATTTTTGTGGTGCTGGGAATTGAACCTGAGATCTCAGAGATTGCAGAGCGGCGTTCTACCAACTGAGCTAAATCCCAGCCCAGCATGGAGATAAGTATCTGTAAACCAAAGAACGACAAAGGGTGAGGGGAAACCAGGAGAAGCCAGGACAAAGGCGTAGGACAGGCTCTCCCTCAAATGTTGACGAGGAACCCCCTTGGTCATAATTTGCTCTTGGTCTTCCAGCCTCCAGACAGTGAGATAATGTATTTCTGTGGTTTAAGTCACCCCATTTGTGAGATTTTGTTATGTCAGCTAAAGGAAACTAATATACCAATGCTACAACCGATTAGGCTGGGGTTTAGCTCAGTTGGTTTAGTTCAGTTGGTAGAATACCATGCTGCATTCCCTCAGGGCCCAGGTTCAATCCCCAGCACTGCAAAAACGGGAGAAGGATGTGGCAATCCACTCCTGAGGCAAACCCGAAGCAATCAGCCATTGAAAATCCTCTGAGGGTCGCTACGAGTCAGACTCCACTCAAGGGCATCTAACAACAACAACAACATCAACCAATTAGAAATTATTACTGCCTCAGCGACTATCACCCAGCAAATGCAGAACTTTAAAGAAATGGAGGGTATGCCCGAGGTGGAAGCCTGGAAAGATGAAGAGGAGGATTGAGGGCTAGCCCAGGGCATTACCAGGGTGTTACCACAGGGCTGTAGGATACCCAAGGCTAACCTAAGGCCACCAAGACCTCAGAGAGTTCAGGATGAGCTGAATCAGAGGGTCAGGAAGGTGTATGGATAAGTTCACCCTTTACCACTGTTTGTTGGTGGTGGAGGCTTAGGACACCATTCTCTGCCCCACCTTTTTTTTTTTTTTTTTTTTGTCTTACTGTGTAGCTGGTCTGGGACTCACTATGTAACCCAGGCTGACTTCAGACTCATGTTGATCCTCCTGACTCAGCCTACCAAGTGCTGGGATGACAGGTGTGTGGCACACACTCGGTTTAGGACACCACTTTTTAATCCAGAGTTGAAGTTGTGATTAATTGTGGTCTTTCAAAATTGATTTTACCTGGTAGCCATCAGATTATCTTAGTTCACCTCACCTGTGACATTATCCATTAACAAGAGCAGTGGCCAAATCCATTAGCCTCTATTGTTTGTTAACAGGGCTGAAGTAACCTCTCTGATGAAAGGTGACAAGTTACAGAGAGATTTTCTGGTCTAATAGAAAGATACCTTGAAGCTGGGTACAGTGGCGCACACACACCTGTAATCCCAGTGACTCGGGAGGCAGAGACAGGAGGAGTATAAATTTGAGATCAGTGGCAGTCTGTGTAACTTAGCAAGACCCTGTTTCAAAAAGTAAAAAAA
>VMDO01021378.1:0-35502 GCA_007922755.1 Pedetes capensis
GCTCTACCAGCTGAGCTAAATCCCAGCATTTAAAATATATATATATATATATATATATATATATATATATATATATATATATATATATATATATGTGGGGCTGGGATTTAGCTCAGCAGATAGAGCGCTGCGCTGCAGTCTCTGAGGCCCCGAGTTCAATTCCCAGCACCGCAAAAACGGGAGAAGGACCTGGCAATCCACTCCCAAGGCAATCCCGAAACACTCAGCCATTGAAAACCCTGTGAGGGTCGCTATGAGTCGGATACTGACTCGACGGCACCTAACAACAACAACAACAACAACAACAACAACAACAACAACAAAATATATACATATATATATGTAAAATCATGTTGACAAATTTAAAAGGAAAAGAAGAAGAGATAGAATATAGAATATAAATATCCTGTCAGAGAAAAGTTTATGTGTGTGCGTGTGTGTGTGTGTGTGTGTGTGTAAAAATATGGTAGTAACTAATACAACACTTTACTATTTCCATTTAATTGGCTATATTGTAAAAATAGTGTAGCAGTTTTGTTTGGAGATGGCAACATTTAATATGCTTTAAACTGCATCTTTGCATTTATTTAAACTTTGTGACAATTTTCCTTTTAAAGGCTTAAAGGAGTACAACAGTTATGAAATCATTTTAGAGGTAATATGAAGTATTTTAATGTAACTTATCTGAAGAATGAGGACTAATCTATGAGATAGTATCAAATAAAAGCATGGCTATAAAGACATCATGAAAAGAAATATATCAAGTTGAAAAATAAAAGGTAAAATAGAACAATTATTTTGAGTAGAATACTTTAAATGTTGGAAGACGCTATCCATTTCCTGTCTAAAACGCTACACTTAATATGGCAAAATAAATGCCAGTGTAACTTTTTGACATACCTATTTAAACTACTAAGGAGTTGCAATTTTATTACAAGTAGTCATATATCTGATAGAGCCAGAAGTTATATTTTCCTAAGCTTTCCCCAATTATAGTCCACAGCACCTAACTACAACAACATAACATATACTGGTCAATGTCAGTGAAGTCTAGATCCCAGAGTATGTGTTATATACATAGAACATGAATGCTAAAAGTGCATCATGTGTCATTTAGGATAATACACCAGAGGAAGTCTGTGTCACTGTATCTTGGAGTAGATGCATGAACTGTTTTAGACAGCAAGACAGAATTGTGTGCAATGCAATCCTCAGGGACTACTGCAGAAAAGGGAAAACAATGATTTGAATGTTCATTTCAATGCCAGCTGGCAACGATCTTAAAGGTTATTCTATTTTACCCGTATTATACAGTTATTTAAACATCTTCACATAGAGCATGTCAGAGGATTGTGTACTTAGCAACACTGGAATTTTAAAAATGTATTTATAGTGGCAAAAGAAGAGAAAAAGCAGGAAGCTTTGTCTTAAACACCACTTTGGCTATACTGCATTAAGCTTTACCAATGTTTACTCTATTTTCATTAACAGATTGAACACAGGTCTAAGATATTTAGCTCTAGCTTAACTCGGAGGCCAAAAATCCACTTGGATATCTTCTATCACTGCTATTTTCTGCCTAATTAAATACTTATTGTTATACAATTGAAGAGATGAATTTCCATAAGTGACTTCCTTCAAGAAATTTTCCTTTTAAAATACTATGGTTTAAGAAGAGTATTATATAACTTTGTACATAGTTTAGTTAAAATTTTCAGATATTAAATAAGCATAAATAATTATCTAATATATAAATATTTAATTCTTAATTATGGAGTTTTGATTTTATTTCTTGTAATATTCTGATTATTTCAAGTAATTTCCCTAATGAGAGATGTGAACATTTTATTGGCAAAGGCAGCTTCATGGACAAGCAATCTGTGTAATCTTACAGGGTCTCATGCTTATATTAACACTGTGTGGCCATCATTTTGAAATGCATCATAATTTATGAACAAATATTCCCACATATATATTTTGCACTTGGCCTAGCAAATTGATGGGTCCTGGCTGATGTTCTTGAGAGAAGACAGACAAATGTATTAAACACAAAACAAAACAAAAATCTCTTGGCCTGTAAAACAAGTCTTGATGGCTAGTACACTATAAAAATATGGCATTGCTCCTAGAAAAATATAGGGAAAAAGAAATAATTCATTGAAATATTTTGAAAATCATTCCATTAATACCAATAATATGCGAACAAATACCATTGGGAATATCTTATTGAAATAAGATTAGAATAAAGAATTACATATATGATGTGTGGGGAGTTTGAGGAAGTACCTGGAACATAGCACAGCCAGCCTTGCATGAAGTTTCATTAAAGAAGACCATTAGCAAATCAATTATAAATACTTGTGATGACAAAAATGGTGTAAATACAGAACATCTATCTAACTTCCCGTTTTACCCAGTGGTTCTCATATTTTACTGCATGCTACACTATGCTTGGTGGTTGTTTTAAATTTAAGTCCTTCTGTTTGTTAATGTAGGGCACTGCCTAGAGAGGCAGTTTGCCCCAGGGCCTATCTAGGCCCCTTGGAGGACTGAGGCTTGTTCCCCAGGCAGTCACCTTTGCCCTACATCCTGGAACTCAGGGTCATCGAGCTCCCCAAGATGGCTCTGGCATCTATTCCCTTGCCTCCGCCCCCTCGACACCGATTGGCTGTTTCCAAACCCCTGAATAGCTCCTGATTGGACCATTCTGGAAACACCCCTGATTGGCTACTATTACAAAACCAAATTTGAATATCCCCTCTGATTGGCTGAAACCTGTATGAGGTAACTGCCTCTGATTGGTCCCCGGCAAGCCCCAGAAGAGTATATAAGGGCAGTACACGGAGCAGTCTAGGTCCATTCCACTTTCCATCTACCAGGACAGACAAGGAAGAAATAAAGAGCTGTTGGAGTAGAGCACTCGAAATCTTCATTGGGAAGAAAAGAAGCAAGGAGCTGCCATGGGCAGAAGCCTCTGAGCCTGCCTTTTTCAAGGCTTCTCAGAGCAGCTGTGGGCATAAGCCTCCTTTCCTAGCAGTGCTGCTCCTGGGTGCCCAGCTCCCCCTCATCAGAAGACAGGTCTTTGGCTGCTGGTCCCTGCTCACGGCCAGAGCGAGTCCAGTGGCAGGGCCACGCCCCACATCTTAACCTCAGGGGAAGTCCTCAGCAGTCATTTTTAGCAGATACTTCATTCATGTATCATGTCTTGAGAAATACTGATATCATAGTATATGCCTCAGTTTGTTTGGCCTGCTATAATAAAATAGCATCAACTGAGTGCCTTAAAAACAACAACAAAAATTGTTTCTCACTGTTCCAGAGGCTGGACAGCCCAAAATTAAGGCAAATTTGGTGTCTGGTAAGACCCTGCCTTCTAGTGCATAGTCAATACCTTAGAGCTGTGGCCTTACATAGTAGAAGCAACTTGGCATCTCTTTCTAGCCTCTTTTGTAAGGGAAGTAACCCCATTCATGAAAGCTCTACCCCAAAATGCCCTTCCAAAGCCATATATTAATGCCAGCACTCTGGGAGTTAGGATTTCCAGAAATGAACTTTGAGGAAACACAAACATGCAGGCCACAGCAGTATCCAATAGTTTGAAGCTGAAAAACATTTTCCACCCACTAAAAATCTTGATCACTAACTCCGCTGCATTAGGTACTCATTAAACATTTTTGAAGAAATCAACATTTTCACCTGGGAGTTATCAATTGGATTTTATGGATAATTTCCCTTCAAAGAGTCAGAGACCAAAAAATCTTGACTAAAAGAGGTAGAAAGATAATGTAATGGGAAAGCTATAGTTAAATCCAACACAAATATTTAGAGAACTTATACTATCCTCTTTGATGGAATTAGCTCCAGAGTTTACAATTGATGTCTTGTAAGACAAGCAGTATGTGGTCTAAAATTTAAAAAGGGGTAGACTTGTAGTCGGAGGAAAACTAAGTCAGGCTACTGAGTATTTTTTCCATTAAAAATGGCTTAATTTAATATATAACAATGTTATCAAAATGTGTTTAATACTTTTCATTACTAAAGAAAAACGGATTACTCAGTATAACATGAATGTCAAGACTCATTTGGCTTTTTATATGTTAAGTGATTAACTCAGTTCTATTTCACAATCAAATGAAACTGCTATGGAACCAAAAAATGTCCTTATGCATGTGCCTGTCTTTTTCCTTCCTCAGCATCTAATTTTAACCAGCTGAGTTATTTTAACAACATTCGAAATGAAAAATTTGCTTTTTAATGAAGAATTTGCATCCATCATAAAGATAGAACAAAAAGTCCTTGGCAGAGGTTTATGCCACAGAAGTGGGCTATTTTTGTACTGCATCTTTAGCAAATTGTAAAAATATAAATTCCAGAAACTGCATCTCAAGAATTTAAAAACAAAAATAGCCTACAAGAACCTGTGTTTGGTTCTTTTTATTATTGTTCAGTAACAAAAATATCAGAAGTGACGTCATTAGGATTTATTTTAAAGGTTAACAATTTGCAAAGATTTATTTTAAAGGGAAATTGAGAAGAAAAGACACTAGAAATATAACCAACCAAATGATACTAGCACTGTTTATTATTTACTTATTTGGGGAGAATGAATAACATATTTAAAGAAGATTATGGCCTTGTATGAGGTAGATTTTTGCATAATGTAGTAAGGGAAAGAAAATATATGATATTTTCAAAATCAATATCAAAATTGTTAGTAATATTGTTACCTAAAAACATGATACCATGGTGATGGTGCAATAGATCTGAGAGTTTATATTGAATTACATCAACCAGAATTTGGGAATAGATTATTTGTTCAATAATATCATGTTATATTGCATGTAAACAACATCCATAGTAAGATGATAAATTCTACAAAACATTGCTTAATGAACAAGTATAAATACCCAAAAGACATAAACTTGTGACCAGAAATGTATTTAATAACTTATTACCTGGATTAAAATAGAATTAAAGGAAGTGGTATTTATGATTATTTATATATTTTGATTCTTATTAAAGACCTAATGACAACAATCAACCACACTACATTCCTAGTAAAATTAATAACTTGTGCTCCATAATTATAAATCAAAAATGTATGTACAGTGTTACAATAATAAAATATAAGAGTAAAATTTACCAAGTGATGACTTCTTTCCCTTGAAGGTCTTTCATAAATTTTTTTTTTCTTGCAGTACTGGGGATTTGGACTCAGGGACTTTTGCATGCCAGGCAATTGCTCTACCACTGAGCTCCACCTTAAGATGTTTTAATATACTTTTTTATTTTAGGAAAGGGTCTCACTAAGTTATGCAGGCTGCCTCTGGCCTTGAACTCTCCATCCTCCTGCTTCAGCCTGCAGTTCTGGGATTACAGGCATGTGCCACAGTGCCTGGCTAAGAAACTTTGAAACTATGAAACAAACATTTTAGTTGTGATTTTTCAAAGTTGAAGTCATTTCAATTCTTCCTTCAAGTTGTGGTTCATCTTGACCTGCAAAAAAAAACAATATGGGAACTGCAATGAGTTGCTGCAATTCTCTGAGTTGCTGGAATTCCTTAACATCAAGTAGCACATTGGCACATCAGCACTATCTTGATTCTATTTAGAGTCTCATTCTCCGTATCAGGCAGGTAATTATCACAAGACAAAAGTAGCTATCAGTTATTTTTTTCTTACTATAATTATTATTGCTATTGTGAACTAAATTCAGGATATTATTTTGATTTTACCAGTTGTGTTATGAATGTCCCTTTTTTGTTTCAGGATACAATCCTAGGTAACAACAAGGTACTTTTAAAATTACATAGGTTTAAAACACTATGCCCCATATCTTCCACTCCTTTCTCCCATTTCCTTTATGCATTTGTTGTTTCTGAGTCCAACCATATTAAACTTGTTCTAAAGTGGAATCCTCTCAATAAATTGTCATACTTTTGATAGTGTTCGCCAAATTGTCACCAGTCTGTATCTACCTAGACTATGTCCATGTTCAAAAGTGTATGTTCTGAACAGTACACCTCTCTCTACAAATATCATCTTTTATTAAAAGAATATAATCTTCTAACATATTCAAATCTTATATTTGTTATTTATTTACAAATCAACGCTACAAACTCTAGCTTCTAGTTTAACCCTAGCTACGTAGCTTCACCATTTGTTTCTGAAAATCTCATCATATATATTCCACCAATATTTAAACTCAGTTAAATTTCTTCACCCTGATAACAATTTATCATTTATATCAATGAATCAATAATTTTTCCATTCATTCAAACTTAAAAATTTAAAAGTATATCTTATTTTTAGCCTTTGGTAAGTCTCTCATCCCTCACATATATTATCTTCATGAGCTTGTGTGTTGCTGTGATACTAAAAGCTTTGCCACTGGTATTTCAGATACCAGCAGTGTTACCCATGGTGGACAGGTTTTAGCTGAGCTTCTAGACTAAGGCAGAGTAAAGAGAAGGACCAGGCAGCTCACTCCCAAATGGAAAATCCTATGAATAGCAGAGAAACACTGTCAAATATAGTGCTGGAAAATGAGTCCTTCAGGCTGGATAGCACTCAAGAAATGACTGGGAGATAGTTGCCTCCTCAAAGTAGAGTCAACTTTAATGACTGGAACGGAGTAAAGCCCCAAGACTTCCACTGGCTGATGGGGCATGACTCAAAATGAGAACAAACACAATGACTGCAACAATGGACTCAAACATAAAAAGATCATGTGCACAGCCAGTGTTGGTTAGTGTTTCATTCTGTTGTACGCAGGGTTACTATGAGTCGAATCTGACTCCATGGCACCCCACGGCAACAATAAATGCCTCTCATATTTGCCAACCTCAAAATCCCATCAGGTTTTCCTTACAAATGTCTTTCTTTCAATTCCTTACATTTTCATTGACCACACTGACTCAAGACTTTTCAGTTTAATCCTAAACATTTTTTAAAGCCTCTTAGCTTACTTCCCTTTACCAAAATATTCTTTAATAATTCATCTATACTTACCAAATTACTTTTTCACAAACATGACTTTTTTTCTGGATTATTCCTCAATTCAAAATACTGAAGGATTTTCCCATTACTTATAGGTCAAAATCACGACTTTAGCAATAACTGCTCCTCCCTCGCAGAATCTGACTTCAATTTACTGAGCTTCTATTCCCCTGCTGCATTCATTATGCTACTCCAGCTGAGATATTTATGAATTGAGACTTAGATCTATGCTTGTGAAAGATGGCCTTCTAGAGTAAGGGGATAAGAACTTCAGGGAATTGCTGTCTCAAAAAGAAATGAAAATATGGGCAATATAGCACCATCAGAACTCTGCAAATTATCCAAATTTACAGAAAAAAATGGAAAGCATCCACTACAGAAATACTACTGAACCTCAGAACAGTACAGTCTGTGGCATTTTAACTCACGGGTGTTCCCACCCACCTTCCATCCCCACCTCAATGTCATGATAGACGGGAAGGCAAGGGACTTATACGTCACAGAGATTACTGATCTGCTCTGGATCTCAGTTGAAAACCACATCCCCAGAGTACAGACCACAGCATGACAAAAATAAAAGTTATCTGGAAAAAAATTACTCCATTCCCAGACCTTTGTAGCTATTTGGGCTTAACTTCGGGCTTAGTTCTGGAAAAAACAAAAACAAAAACAAAAACCTATCCCAGGACACTATTGAAAGCAATAGCAACTTGTTGGTCACAACAAAATAGCTGGATGGTGAGTGCAATTAGGGCAAAGAATGTGTCCAATTATTTAAAAGAAACCACTGAATTGTTTATCTTCTCTATAGTCTTTTCTAGAATGTTATATAAAGTGAATCAGTTACTATGTGGCCTTTTCTGTCTTCTTTCACAGACATATTTATTTAAGATTAATCCATACCTTTGCATGTCTTAAAAATGCATTCCTTTTTACTGCTGGATAGTACTCCACCATGTTTCAGTTCAACTATTGAAAGGTCTCTTGGGTGTTTCCAGGTTTGGCAATTATAAATACGGCTGCTATAAAGACCCATGTACACACTTTTGCGTGCACATATATTTTCATATCAGTTGGGTAAATGTCTAAAAGTGTCATTGCTATGATGATTCTACTATTCAGTTTTAACTCTATAAGAAACTACCAGTCTTCAAAACAGTTGTGCCATTTTAAACCCCCATCGGCGACAAGTGCTGCACATTCCACCATCTTGTTGCTACACACCTTCACCAGCATTTGTTATCACTGTATTTTTAAAATTTCAGCCATCCTAACAGATGTGTACTGGTATCTTATTGCTTTTATCTGCACTTCACTAATGATGACTGATGCTGGGCTGGTGTTTAACTCAGTTGGTAGAGCGCTGTTCCTCACTCTCTGAGGACTCAGTTGCATCCCTAGCAGCACAAAAATGGGAGAAGGACGTGGAAATCCACTCCCAAAGCAATCCCAAAACAATCAGCTACTGAATAGTCTCTGAGAGTTGCTATGGTTGGGACAGGAATCCACAGGACCTAGCAACAACAATGACAAATGATGTTGAGCATTTTTTCATATGTTTATGTGCTTTTTACATACTTTCTTTTTATAAGATATATATTCACATAGTTTGCTTGTTTTAATTGAAGGATTTAAACAGAATAAAGCACCATCTCCAAATACGTCAGTCCTTGAATCCCCAAAGCATGTGGTTATGTTACGTTAAATCACATTGCAAATATGACTGTGTTAGAATCTTGAGATAGGAAGATTAACCTGGATTATCTGAGTGGCACAATTGTAATGGATAGTTGTTAGTTGCTGTGAGTTGCGTTCAACTCATAGCAATCCTATGTCCAACAGAACAAAACACTCCCCAACACTGTGCCATGTCCAGCACTATTGTCAGTGCTTCTCTTTTTCTGAGTTATTCATAAGGTTTTCAATGGCAGATTGTTTCAGGAATAGATTGCCAGGTCCTACTCCCTAGCCTTCAGCACTTGGTACTCCCAGGTCTCCCATCCAAGGACTAACCAGGCCAACCTTGCTTAGCTTGTGATCAGGTGGGATCAGATGCCAGAGTGCTATGGCTGCACTTATTGTAATGACTAGGACCCTGATGAAAGGTGGAAGGAAAATTAGATCCAGAGAAGGAGATGTGATAATGGAGGTTGAAAGGATTCAGGATGAGAATTGGCCTCTAGGAGCGAGAGAAAGGAAGGAAAGCAATCCACACCGGCCTATTATTTTTGGATTTGTGACTACCAGAACTGTGAGATAATAAATTTCTGTTGTTTTAAAGCCCTAAATTTGTGGTGATTTGTTCAAACAGAAACAGGAAACTAGTACAGCTCATTTATTTTCTTCTTGTACTGCTTTATGATTTCTTTGTATCATCATTAAGTTTTGATTCTGTAATTTTTCAACCTAGTCTCTCCTTTTCATTCTCTGAAGTGTGGCCTTTTAATTTTAGTTAAACACAACTTGACTGTATTTTTCAAAGATCCTAATATTGATATTCTATTTAAAAACTCAGTTCTAACCCCAGTCATGGAGGTTATTTGTCTATATTTATTTTCTTCTGGTACTTTTTTATATTTTGGCATTTGAATTAGTTATATAATCCATTTTTACAGATTTGTGTGACATATAAAGGCATAAATTTGAGATTTTGCATTTGGACATCCAGTTATTCAAGTATTAACTTGAAGAAAGGCCTTTTCCCCTTTTAGGTTCCCCTCTTTTCTATTAAAAAACAACAAAAACAACAATAAAAACTTGTTCACTATATCCCCATGGGTTCATTTCTGGGTTTCTAATTCTCTTTTCTTGATCTAGATAAATATTTGTTTCAGCAATGTGATGCTGTCTTGGTTGGCATCACTTTTTATTAGGTCTTGCAATAGGGCAAATTTGAGTCCGCCAAAATTGTTCTTCTGTATTATGTGGTTATACTAGGTACAATGCTTTCTATATAACTTCTAGAATTAGTCAATGTTGACAAAGTAACTTGCTGGGATTTAGATAGGGATTACTTTGAAATTATATACCAATTTGGGAAGAATTTACTTCTTAATAATGCTGATTCTGAGCACAGAGCAATATTCCACTTATATCTTAGATTTCTTTTATAAATTTTGTATGTTAGTATATAGAGACCTTGGATAATATTTTGTAGAATTTATACCTAAATACTTCATTTTAGGGAATGTTATGGTTTTTAAATTAAAATTTTCAATAGTTTCTTTCTAACACATAAAAAACAGATTAGCGTTTACATACTGCCTTTGTATCAGCCAACTTGCTATCCTTTCTTATTAGTTCTAAGATGTTTTATGTATGTTATTTGGTGTTGTCTACATAGACAATCATACCTTCTCTATATAAAGACATTTTTATTTCTTGTTTATCAACTATCTTAGTTCATTTAGACCTGTAAAACAATACCAAAGACTAGGTGACTTACAAACACATACTTATTCCTCACAGTTCTGGATGCTGGGAAATTCAAATTCAAGGGGCTGGCAGATTTGGTGACTGTGAGGTATCATGCTTTTTTATACAGCCTTCTTACTCTAACCTCATGTGATAGAAAACACCAAGGATCTCTCTTGAGCCTTTATAATGATACTGTCCCCATAGATGTGAGCTCTTACCTTATGAGTTCATCACCTAAAAAGTATCACCTCCTAATACCATCAATTTCTGAGTGATGATTTGAACATATGAATTTTGAAAGGATGCAAATATTCAGGCCATATCACTAACCTGTGTGCAATTTATTTGGTTTTGTTATTTCATCAGCTAGGACTTCAAGCATGATGTTAATAGGAGTGAGAAGAAAAGACACCTTTAATTGCTCTTAGGAGGAATATGTCTAATTTCTCACTATCAAATATAATGTTGCTAATGTAGTTTTACACAATAATGTTACATTGTAGCTTTGTGTAGATATATATTATTTAGTCAGAGAAGTTCCCTTTTATTGCTAATTTGCATATATATTTTGCATATATATCCTAATTGAGTATTGGATATTGTCAAATGCTTTTTGTTCATCAATTGAAGTGATCATATAATATTTTTTCTTTAGCCTTTAGATATAGTAGATTATATTTATTTTTTGAACATTGAGCCAACTTTACACATGTCAAATAAATCTTATTTGGTCATTACCATGGTTTGGATCTAAAAGTCCTCCAAAGGCCATTGTATGAATGCACAGTCCCTAGATGGTAACATTGTCCTCAGAGGGTATGTTGTTGTTGTTGTTAGGTGCCCTCGAGTCGGTATCTGACTCATAGCGACCCTCTGTACAACAGGGGAAACACTATTGTCAGTGCTTCTCTGCTGTTCATAGGGTTTTCAATGGCAGATTGATTTTTGGGAGGGGGTTGCCAGGTCCTTCTCCCAAGCCTACAGTATCTAGTGTTTCCTGGCAGTCTCCCATCCAAGTACTAACCAGGCCCAACCCTGCTTAGCTTCTGAGATCTGACAGGATCGGATGCCACAGGGCTACGGCTTCAGGCTGGGAGGGTATAGAACCTTGGAAGTGGGATTCTAACTTTGCAGAAGTGCCCTTCAAGGGCAGGAGTTGGAAGTTTTATCCTGGACCCATGGTTCCACTACACTTATTCTAATTTTCTTTAGTTTCACTTTGAAACTGCATATGAGCAGTTGATAGTCTGACCCACAATCAGCACCTGGTCTTGTTCTGACTTTTGATACTGTGATTTTCCATTATCTTTTTCCACATATGTATTCAATTTGGTTCCTACATGTTCCATCTGGTGAATTCCATGTGTATGGTCGCCATGTATGTTGGTGAAAAAATGTATTTGCAATGAAAAATTACTGTTTATGTTGGTGAAAAAAATGTGTTTTCTGTCATTGGTCTGACAGAATTTTATCATGCCATTTCCAGCATAATTTTTTCACCAAGTCCATATTTTCTAACAACTGAGCCTTTGTGTTTCGAACCTCTGAATTCCAGTCGCTAGTAATTATCAGTGCATCCTGATTGTATGTTCAATCAATTTCAGACTTCAGAAGATAGTAAAAATCTTATCTATCTTCTTTTGTGACCTTAGTGATGGGTATGTAATTTGGTTAATAGTCATATGAACTGGCCTTCCTTGTGGGTGTATGGATATTATTTTATCACTGACAGTGTTGTACTTCAGGACAGATCTTGAGATTTCTTTTTGATAAAGAAGGCAATCCCATTTCTCTTTGAGTTGCAGTTAACTGTGTTGCAGTGCATAAGATTATCTGATTCAAAATGGCCCATACCAGTCGATTTTAGCTCATTGATGCCTAGAAGATCAATGTTGATATGCTCCAATTCACTTTTGATGATCCCTAATTTTCCTAGATATGTACTATGTACACTGCACATTCCAATTATTAATGGATGTTTAAAATTGTTCCTTCTCATTTTGAGTCATGCTACCTCAGCCAATGGAGGTCCCTGGGGAGTTACTCCATTCCTATCATTAAGGTCGACTCTACTGTGAGGAGACAAGTCATCTCTAGTCGTATTTTGAGTGCCTCCCAATCTGGGGAGCTCATATTCTGGCACCAAATCAGACAATGTATCTCTGCTATTTGTAGGGTTTTAAGTGGCTAATGGTTTCAAGTGTGGGTTGACACATCTTTCTCCCTAATTGGTCTTCATCTGGAAGCTCAACTGAAACCTGTCCACCATGGGTGATCCTGCTAGTATCTATAATGTCAGGGGCATAGCTTTTAGCATCACAGCAAAATGAAAACCTTCATAGTATGGCAAATGGACAGACAAGGGTCAGAGAACCAATATATGATTTTGAATATTTCCCACCAGAGTTAAGAGGCTACCTCAAGAACAGATTTGATTCATTAGACACTAATTATTGAACACCAAATGACTTGTGGCATGACATCAAAGACATAATTCATGAGGAAAGCAAATGTTATTAAAAAGACAGAAAAAGGTAAAAGACCAACTTACATGTCAAAAAGATGCTAAAGCTTGCCATTTAATGTCAAGCACCTAACCAGAATGAAGACATGACAAAGTTAAAGAACTAAACAGAAGATTAAAAAGCAACTTGAGAAAGCAAAATCAAATATAATGACATCTACAAAGACCTGGAGATAGAAAACCAAAAGAGAAGAACAATCTCTGATGTCTCAAGCTTAAAGAATTGAAGAAAAAATATAAACCTTGAGCATCAGTCATGAAAGATTCCATAGAGAAAATATTAAACAATTCTGGAAACATCAAGAAATGGAGAGAATGCACAGAGTCATTATACCAGAAAGAATTATTGGATGGCCAACCATTTCAAGAGGTTTCACATGATAAGGAACCAGTGGTACTAAAGGAAGAAATGGAAGCTACCTTGAGTATTGGTGAAGCACAAAGCTCCAAAAATTGGTGGAATACCAATTGAGACATTTCAATCAACAGATGCAGTACTGTACTTGCTCACATGTTTATGTCAAAAGGTTTGGAAAACAACTACCTGGCCAACTGACTGGAAAATCTCCACATTTGTGCATATTTCCAAGAAAAGGGATCCAACAAAATACCAAGGTTATGGAATTATACCCTCAATAAATTCACAAGTAAAATTTTGTTAACTAACATTCAAAAGTGACTGCCACAGTATCATGAGAGATAACTGAAGGAAAATCAAGACAGATTCAAAATATAGTGTAGAATCAGGGACATGACTTCTGGTATTAGATGGATATTAGCTGAAAATAGAGAATACCAGAAAGATGTTTATCTAAATTTTATTGACTATGCAAAGACATTTGACAGGGTTCATCACAACAAATTATGGATAACAATGGAAAAATTGGGATTATCAAAGCACTTAGTTGTACTCATGATGAATCTGTAAGTGGAGAAGTAGGCATTCTATCAAACAGAATAAAAAAGACTGCCTGTTTTAAAGTCAAGTAAATAGTTCCTCAGGGGTGTATCTTTCACTATACCTCTTCAATCTCTAGGCTGAGCAAATAATCTGAGAAGCTGGACTTTATGAAGAAGAACATGTCATTAGGATTAGAGGTAGATGTGCTGAAACTGAAGAGGATTTGTAACATTTACTGTTGAAGATCAAAGAACACAGCCTTCATTATGGATTGTACCTCAATATCAAGAAAACAAAAATCCTTACCATTGGGTCAGTAAGCAACTTCATGATAAATGAAGAAAAGATTTGGGTTGTCCAAGATTCTTTCTTACTTGGTTCTACAAGCAACACTCATAGAAGCAGAAGTCAAGAAATCAAAATAGGCATTGCATTTGGAAAACCTATTGCAAAAGATCTCTTTAATGTGTTGAGAAGTAAAGATGTTCCATTGAAGATGATGGTGCACATGATGCACATCATGCTATTTTCAGTCACAACATATGCTTTTAAACATAGACTTTGAAATTGGGGGACAAGAAGAATTGATGTTTTGAATTATATAACAGATCTGTCCTAGATGAAGCACTACCAGAATGCTCCCTAAAAGCAAGGATGGCTAAATTTCATTTTATATACTTAGGACATATTGTCAGGAGGCACCAATCCTTGGAGAAAGATATGTTTGGGAGAATGGTGGGTCAATGAAAAAAAGGAAGGCCTTCAACTAGATGTGTTTACTCAGTGACTCCAATAATAGGCTTTAACATAAAAAGATCATGTACTTGGCACCATCTGCTTTGGCAAATATCTCTACCATAGCTGTGATGAACTAATATAGGAAATTTTTGGTGAAGTGTGGGGTCATTGTTGTGCAGAAATTTGATGTTGGGCTCTTAATCAAGTGGAACTTGTTTTGAGGAGGAGTTTGGAAGTGTTTTGAGATGGTGAAGAGAGAGCCATGGAATTATTTAAGCAGAGCTTGAGAGGTATTCTGGTGATAGTATAGAATATCAGAATGCTTCCTCCTACAGATATGCCAATAGGGCTCATTGCTTTTCAGAAAAAATGAAGACTCTTTGGCATTAGATTAGAGGCAATTCATGATACATTCTAGCAAAGAGCTTAAGTACACCTGATCTTGTCTGAAAAACTTAATTGGAGCTGAAATTAGAAGTAATGGACAAGGTAAGTTGTCAGAGGAAATATAAAAATGTATAACATTCAGGCTGTGTGTTGGTTTTTGCTTGCTGTTTTCAGCCAGATTTATGATGAAAAAGTGACAGAAGGATCTGACTATGTGCACTTTAAAGAGAAGAAAAAGTTGAAGTGGCAAGGCCTTTTTGAAGTGTTGTGAACACATCTGTTTGGGGCAAGGAGGCCTTAATTAAAGATAAAATACCCAGTAATGGGAAGCCTCAATCTTTTCATTGAGATTAAAAATATTCCCTAAGGGAACAAAGGATTTGACCAGACCCCTGTCATCAAAACCCCAGGTTATAAAACTAAAATGCCACTTGATAGGAGAATGTCTGAAAAGTGAATGACTTGGATGCCCCATTGTAAGGGGAATGCCAAAGGAAATAATTTCTAGGCCTGAGCACACATAGGCTTCCCCTGCAGCTATGGTTCTAAAGGGTGAAGCAACACTTCATGCTGATATTAAATTTAATGTCATACATATGGGACTTGTTTTATAAGCGTGAAGAATCCAAGAGTTATGTGTTCATGGAGGCTGTCACCAAGGATCCAAAAAATAGACTGTGAGGCCAGGCAATGCATACTAAAGTCAGATGCCCTAAAGAGAGCCTCTGGAGGGCCACTGTGTGAGTCTTTGGGTATACAGATTAAGTATCAGTGGACATCCCAGGGTGTTAAAGATACCATCACTGGCAAGAAGTAGAGCCAGCATGTGAGAGCTATATGTGCTTTATATGACAGAGATAATGCAGTGCATCCCCCAGCCTGTACAAGCCCAGATCATGCCAGTTGTCAGATGCCAGATGATGCCACATGATCAAGATGTCAGATTTGAACATAATAGGACCTGTTTGTCCAGCAGGTTATTAGTCTTGCTATGGACTGATCAGTCCTTTATATGCCACTACTTATCCAGTTTGGAGTAGAAATACTTACTGTGTGCCATTGTATGTTGGCTGTTTGTAACCTGATTTGTTTGTTTTGTTTTGTTTTGCTGGGGCCCCCAGCTAAGTATGCTGTGAATTTCTGGAGACTTTGGACTTGGACTTTTGGACATGGTTGACACTGTTAAGATTTTGGGGGCTCTTGAAATTGGACTGAATGCATTCTGTGTTATGAATTGGCAATGACTTTTGGGGTCCAGGGGAGGAATATTATAGCTTGGTTCTAAATGGCATACCAAGGTCATGGGTTTAAACATTGGGGCTCCAGCTGGTGACACTGCCCTGAGAGGTTATGGAAACTTGGAAGATGGAATGTCGTTTGGAGGAAATGGGTCATTGAAGACAGTCCTTTGGAAGTTTTACTCACACCCATAGCTCTAGTAAGACCTCTGCTTCCTGATCTGTAAGATGTAAAATTGCCTGCCATGAGCTCCATCATGTCTGCCCTGTCACCGTGCCAGGTACATTTATGGACTGAAAGTCTATATCCATAAGCCCTTCAATATATCTCATCATCCACCAGTCACTTTCTCTTCCATAGTGATGATGAGTTGCCCAATACAGTCAAGTAATAAAACATAGAATAAATCCCACTGTATGAGATCATTTGGGATGATCTCTCTTTCATTTATGATATTGGTAGTTTGTATGTTCTGTTTTTTCTTATAGTCTGGCTAGATGTGTAACAATTCTGTTATCTTTTCAAGCATCCAGCTTTTCATTTTGTTGAATATTTCTATAATTTTCTTCAAGTTGGTTGATTTCAGTTCTAATGTTTCTTTTTTCTCCTTGTACTTACTCTGTTCTTTTTTTTTTTGTATATTCTTAACATAGAAACTTATTTCTCTTGAGATTTTATTTTGACTGTGCTACTTAGAAGTGTATTTTTTGCTTTCCAAATGTTTAGAGGCTTCTTTCAGCTGTCCTTGTGTTATTGATTCATACTTTAATTCCTTTGAGGTCTGAGAACATAACTTGCAGGATTTAAAAAATTTTTAAATGTATTAAAGGTTATTTTATGGCCAGATTGTGATATGTAATGATGATTATGTCAAGTAAGAGTGAAAACATGCATTCTGTTCTCAGTAGATGGAATATCTTGTAAAACTTGATTAACTAAAATTTAGATTAAAATTCTTTCATTTTTGCTCTTCAGTTCATCTGTATCTGTTTGTCCAAGTTTTTCTCCTTTGTTGGTAAATGTTGGTGGGGTATAGAGTAATATAGCATTTGTTTTTTCCATTGTGCAACTAGTACATCAATTTTCATTACAATTTCATCAACTTACAAAGTTTATGTATACAAAGTATACATAGTTACAAGTATACAAAGTTACAAAGGAAACATTTGACTAATATGTTGTAAAACTCATATGCATATATGGATTATATTCCCCTATTTTTTCCATGAACTCATGAAGTTCCATCATTTACATTTAGATTATCTTCTCCCCTTCATTCCTGTACATTGTTTTTCCTCCCTTTCTCACCTTCAACAATATTTATTTCCTTTAGCTAGTCCCCTCTTTCCTTCTTTCTATTCTTGATATTTCCCCTTCCTTGCTAAGTTGAATTGTGCATTTTTATATATCTACTTCTGTGTAGGTTTTTTCTTCCTTTAAGTAAGATTCAGCTCCCACATATGAGGGGGAACACAAAGTATTTCTCTTTTCGAGCCTGTGTTCATTAATTTATGATTATATTCTTCACTTCCATCCATTTTTTGCAAATAACATTATTTCATTCTTTTTTATTGCTGAGTAATATTCTGTTGTGTATACGTACTACAATTTTTTTTATAAATTCTTCTACTAATGAGAATCTTGATTGGTTCCATATCCTTGCCTTTGTGAAGAGTGCTCCATTAAATATGGAGATGTAGGTGTCTCTGTGGTATGATGACTCATCTCCCTTTGGGTATATCCCTAGGTGTGGTATAGCTGGATTGTATGGCAGTTCTATTTTTAGTTTTCTGAGGTATCTCCATGTTGATTTGCAATGTGGTTGAACTAATTTACAGTCCCCTCACCAGTGTAAAAGTGTTCCTTTTTCTCTGCTTCTTCATCAGCATTTGTTATTGTTTATTTTGTTGATCTTGGGGATTCTTATTGGAGTTAGGTAGAATCTCAGAGATGTTTTCATTCGCATTTCCCTAATGGCTAAGGATATTAAACATTTTTCATGTATTTCTTAGCCTTATGAACTTCTTCATTTGAGAACAATTGTTCCCCACTTGCATATTTGGTTATTTGTTGACTTGGGATTTGCTTTCTTGAGCTCTTTGTAAATTGTAGAATTTACTCCTCTGATAGATGTGTAGGATACAAAGATTTTCTTCCATTCCATGGACTCTTCTGTAAATTCCTTGATTGTTTCCTTCGCTGTACAGAATTATTTAATTTCAGGCAATCACATTTGTCAATTATTGTTGAAATTTCCTGAGCAATTGTTGTCTTGTTAAGAAAATGCTTTCCTATGGTTATGTGTTGGAGCATGCTTACTATCTTTTCTTCCAGTAGTTTTAAGAATTCTGCTTTTATATTGAGGCCTCTTGCACACTTCAAGTTGACTCTCATTTAAGTTGAGAAGCACGGGTCTATTTGCATTTTTCTGCAGATGGAAAACCAATTTTCCCAGAACCACTATTTCTTCTCCATTTTATGCCCTTAGCCCCTTTGTCAAAGGGGTTCAGGTGGTTGTCAAAGTTCAGGTGGTTGAAATTGCATTGGTGTATCTCTGGATCTTCAATTCTGTTCCATTGGTCTTTAAGCCTATTTTTGTGCCAGTACCACTTTTGATACTATATTCCTGTAGTATAGTTTAAAGTCAGTTATTGTGATCCTGCCTGCACTCATTTTATAGCTTAATATTGTTTTGGCTATATATAGTCCTTTGTGGTTCCATATGAATTTTTGGGCTATTTTTTCCATTTTTGAAAAATCTGTCATTGGAATTTTAATGAGAATTGCATTAAATCTGTAAATTGCTTTTGGTAGTGTAGCCACTTTTACAGTATTGATTTTCCCAATCCTTGAGCACAGGAGATTCTTCCATTTTCTAGTATCCTCTGCAATTTCTTTCTTTAATGTTTTGAAGTTTTCCAGTAGAGACCTTCAGGTTATTTGGTTAGACTAATTCCTAAATACTTAATTTTTGGTAGGTTATGGTGAAAGGGATTGTTGCCTTAGTTTTCTTCTCCTCCTGTTCACAATTGGTGTAAAGGAAGGTTACTGATTTTTGAGAGTTAATTTTGTATCCTGCTACATTGCTGAAGGTGATAATTAAGAGATAATTAAGGGTCTAAGAGTTTTCTAGAGGAGTTTGGGGGTCCTTTAGGTAAAGAATCATGCCATATGAGAATAAGGCTAATTTGACCTCTTCCTTGCCAATCTGTATCCCTTTGATTTCTTTCTTCTGTCTGATTGCTCTGGCTAGGACTTCTATCACAATATTGAATAAGGAAGACAAGAGTGGATATCTATGTCTTTTTCCTGATCTTAAAGGAAATAATTTGAGTTTTTCCCCATTTAAGATAATAATATCTGTAGTTCTGTCATAATGATATTGAGGTATTTCCCTATTATGACCATCTTCTCCAAGGTTTTTATCATGAAAGGGTGTTTCATTTTATCGAAAAACCTACTCAGCATTGACAGAGATGGTCATGTGATTTCTATCTGCAAGTGTCTTGATATGTGCATTACATTAATTGATTTTTGTATTTTGAATCAGCCTTGCCTCTGTGGAATGAAGCCCATTTGATCATAGTGTATGACCTTTTTTGTGTGTTGCTGAATTTGGTTTGCCAGGATTTTGTTAAGACGTTTTATGTCAGTGTTTATCAAGGAAATTAGTCTATAGTTCTCTTTCTTTGAAGTGTCCTTGCCTGGTTTTATATCAGGGTGAGGGTGGTTTTATAGAAGAGTCTGGAAGTTTTCCTTCCTTTTTACTCCTTTTTGAAATAGTTTGAGGAGAATAGATACAATTCTTCTTTGAATGTTTGATAGACTCTCTGCTGTCAATCCATCAGAACCTGAGCTTTTCTTTTTGGGGAGGTTTTTAGTTACCTCCTCTATTTTGGTATATGTTTTGATTGCTATGTCCTCCAGGCTTAATTCTGGTGAACCACATGTGTTAATGAACTTATCCATATCTGTATCTTTATTGATTGTCTGCCCATTAGATCAGTTACTGATAGAGGTATATTGAAATTTATAAATGTTATAGTTGTTGTTAGGTGCCGTCAAGTCGGTATCCGACTCATAGCGACCCTCTGTACAACAGGGGAAACACTATTGTCAGTGCTTCTCTGCTGTTCATAGGGTTTTCGATGGCAGATTGATTTTTGGGAGGGGGTTGCCAGGTCCTTCTCCCAAGCCTACAGCTTCTGGTGTTCCCACGTGGTCTCCCATCCAGGTACTAACCAGGCCCGACCCTGCTTAGCTTCTGCGATCTGACGGGATCGGATGCCACAGGGCTACCACTGCAGGCTAAATGTTATAGTATGCTTGTTTATTTCTCCCTGGAGTTCTGTCACTTTTTACCTTGTGCACTCTGATGTTCTATTTTTATGTGCATACACATTAAGAATTGTTCTGTATTCTGAATAAACTATTATCATTATGTAGCACCTTACTTTACCCATCATAATTTTTCTTGTTCTAAATTCTGTCTTTTGTGAAATTTTAGAATTACTCACCATATTTTAAATCAGTGATTGCTCATTTATCCTAATGGAATATTTCCTATTGTTCCATTGGGGCTTCACATTAATAGTAGTAGCCTCTTTAAAAACCACAATTTCCTTTTATGCAATGTTAAATCCTTCTGCTCTTCTTTTTGCTCCTTTCTCTGAGTGTAAATCTAGGGAAAACCCTTAGCAATAACTAGGCCACAGCCTCGATGCTATGAAGTCTTGAAATCTCCTCCACCACATAAATTCATCAATTACTTTTGTATTCAGCCTTACTCAAGTTTTTAGGACAATCACAAAATTCAAACTCTTTCAGAATATAATGCAAATGTCCTCCAATCAAATTCCCAATAGTGTCCTCCTTTCTCTTAGAAAATCTGTGAGTACAACTTTTACTGTCCACATTTCTACCAACATTCTGGTCTTAAAACACCAGAAGTAACCATCAAGCTCTGCTTATATTTCAGGACTTCTCAAGCCCCTATCTTCAACTTTTTCCAAATTCCTCCAATAAATCAACTCCAATCACCTAAGAAAAACATTCTCAGTTTTAAATACAGCAATATCCTTACTTTCCTGTGCCTGCTTTTTTTCCTGTGTTATGTACTTTTGTGTTCCTATGACAAAATATCTGAAAGAACAACTTAAAGGAAGAATGATTTATTTTAACTCATGATTTCTGAGATTTAGTCCATAGGGGCAGGGAATGCATAGCTAAGAAACTGGCAAAAAGGCCTGTGGCAGAGGACAGTGATTCACATTATGGTAAGTCAAAAGCAGAAAAAGCTTACTGGAACTAGAGGCCTGGATGCAACCTGAAAGCCATTCTCCAGTAAGCTTCTGCCACCAGCTATAACCTACCTTCCAAAGTTCTGCAGTCTCCAAAAGAGCACAACCTGCTGGGACCACACATCAAACATGCACCTGTACATTGTTTTATATTCAAACCATAACTGAGAGACACGTAAATTTACTAGAGGGATTCAATACCATATTTGAGCTGGCACAAAAAATAATCATCAAATTTCAACAACATAGTTTGAAAGAGAGTTTCCAGAAAAGTGAGAAAGACAGCAAGAGCAGGGAGGGGAAAGGAATACCATAGAACAAAAAATTTTTAAAAGTAACTGAACTTCACAGATGTGTGGTGCACTGCTGTGGTTTGAACGTCTGTTCCATTTCAAAGTCATGTTAAAATTTAATTGCCATTGTAATTGCTTGTACCTTTAAAAAAGCAATTCAGCCATGAAAACTCTGCCCTCATAAATAGATTAATGCTATTATCATAAGGCCTGCAGCGGTAGCCCTGTGGCATCCGATCCCGTCAGATCTCAGAAGCTAAGCAGGGTCGGGCCTGGTTAGTTCTTGGATGGGAGACCACCTGGGAACACCAGAAGCTGTAGGCTTGGGAGAAGGACCTGGCAACCCCCTCCCAAAAATCAATCTGCCATCGAAAACCCTATGAACAGCAGAGAAGCACTGACAATAGTGTTTCCCCTGTTGTACAGAGGGTCGCTATGAGTCGGATACCGATTCGACGGCACCTAACAACAACAACAACAAATTATCATAAGAGTGGGTTCATTATAATAGTATAAACTTACCCCTTTTTTCTACCTCCTTTTCTCTACACTTTCAAGATGTAAAGCCTTTTACTATTTTATGACCCAAAAGAAGGCCCATATCAGATGCTAATGCATTGATATTTGACTTCCTAGGCTTCAGAGCCATAAACCAATATATTCCTGTTCATTATAAACTGTCCAGCATCAGGTATTTTATTATATCAGTCCAAAACACACTAAGGCAGATATAATCAAACATACAACCGTATGTACAAATGAGGAACCAGAGGAAGAAAACAGGAAGAAATCAACAGAAAAGATATTTGAAGAAATAATAGCTGAAATGTTGTCATTTTAATGTAAACAGTTAATCTCTATAATCAAGGAACTCAAAAAACTCCCAGGAAAATAACTTCTAAAAGTTACCTTTGTGCGTGTGTGTGTGTGTGTGTGTGTGTGTGTGTAGATAGATATAGAGGACATTTGTATTATATTCTGAAAGAGTTTGAAAAAAAAAAATATATATATATATATATATATATATACACACATATATATGTACATATATATATATATATGTACATGTTAGTCAATCAGAGGAAATTCAATGTTGAAGAAAAAAGCTTGAAGGCACTAAGGAAACAAAGATTTGTCAAGAACAAGGACTTCCTATAGTATCAACAGCTGCCTCACCTGAATTCCTGGAGGAAAAGATGCGTGGAAAAACCTATTCAAACTGTTGAAAAGACAAAACTGTCAACTAAGAATTCTATGTCCTGTGAAACTATCCTTCGAAAGGTTTTAGTCTATTTTATGTTGGTGCAATAGAATGCCACAGGCTGGGTAATTTATAAAGAATACAAGATTATTTGGCTCATGGTTGTTGATATTGGGAAGTCTATCATCAAAATACAAGTCTCTGGTGAAGGCCTTCCTGCTGCATTATTCCAAGGCAGAAAGTGGAAGGAGAGAACCTAAGAGTGAACCGGCAAGAGAAGGCTGAAAGCACTCCTCTGATAACTAACCCATTCCCACAATAATGTCATTAGGCTTCTTATTAGCCCCTACCTCCCAACTCTGTTGCATTACCACTTAAAGTTTCAATATAGGAACTCTGGGGAATAAATTTGAAGTATATGATAAATAGAAGAGTAATTAAGACTTTCCAAATAAGTTGAGAGCTAGAGAAGTGACTATATATGTAGTTTTGATAATTACCTAAAATAAATTCAAGTAATTTTATCATGGCCAAATGTCTAAGGCAAAATAACTCTTTTTTTGTATCATGACATGAGGATAAATGTTTACATAAAAAGGTAAGTGGGTTATAATACTTTACTTTGCAGCTGAGATTACCATACTTTCTAAATTATGATGGCTGATGTTACTTAGAAGTGGAGAGATAGCATGAATATTGTACCTTACACAAAAAATAAATAAGTATATAAGCTTTGACCAATTAACATTTAAAGGTAAACTACATGAACTTCAATTTTGTCTGTTTTGTTTACTTGTTTTCCCACCACTGAGAACATTACCTTTAGATGTAGGGATAAAATATATATTTGTTGAGTGAATTGATATACATAAGAAGGTAAAGGAAACCACGTTAACAAAAAAAGTTGTTTATTAAAGACTGCAATTTCAAAGCCAGAAACAACCTGTACAATTTAGTGAGACCCAGTTCAAATTTTTAAAAAGTCAAATAAAATAAAAATGGATTTGAGAGTGTGGCTCAGTGGTAGAGCACTTGCTTAGCTTGCATGAGGTCCTACATTCAACCTCCCAGTACATAAAATAAAGACTTCCTAAATCAAATCTGAATATACTTAACAAGACATTTATTGTTGCAATACTTACATGGATTTGTTGGCCTTGCCATGGGATAGAAATAACCTTCATTACTCTCTATTTACGTAATGTAATCCCAGTAATGATTCATGGGGTTGTTGTAAAGAGGAAGAAATTGAAGATTTAAACGGATAAGTAGAATGATATGAACTCTAGGTTAGCAACAATATTTTTCTGTTTTTTTCTGTGCTAAATTCCTGTTGGTACCTTATAGATATGTGTTATTCACTGAATTCTGTCCTATCCCCAAGTTCACATGTTGAAGCTATATGTTACAGTACTTCAGATGTGGCTATACTTGCAGAAAGACCCTTTAAAACAATTAGACTAAAAGAAGGCCATTGGAATGGGTCTTATTCCAATGTGATTGATGTCCTTATAAGAAAAGGAAGGGTGTACGTGCACAGAGACACCAGGATATGCATACACAGAGGAAAGATCATGTACAGACATAGATACAACAGGCCAAGGTGAGAGGCCTCTGAAGGAAATAATCCTACCACCACCTGATTTTAGCTTCCAAACTCCAGAACTATGATAAATTTTTGTCATTAAACACACCCAGTCTGTCTTATACTAGTATGGTAGCCCTAGAAAACTAATGCAGTGCTACCAATATCTGTCATACAAACTATTCTGTTTAAATTCACAAAATTCCACAGCTAGAATCAGTCTGCATTGACTCTAATCTGGTGCCCTTATCACAAGAAATTTCTGGCTTATAGAAGCTAAGCTTTTATGTTACTATTGCAGCCAAATTCTTTAAAGGAATTCTACATTAAGTATCTTCTATTTCAAATTTCTTTGTCCATGGGAATTTTTCAACAATTTATAAATGGCTCATATTTTTCATGGTCTAGGTGTTTGTAAAAACCATTTCATGATGTTGAGAATTTGATCACAAAGCCAATTTCAACACACATGGTAAAGCAAATGTAGTTTTTATTCTTCTGAACTTCCAAAAAATAAACACTATTCACTCCACAAAAGGAACAAGCAGGTAAAATATAAACTAAATTCAATATAAATATATTCATAGAAGAATAAAGAAAAATATTATATGCATATGTATGGAGAGATATGCAGTGTGGATACCACTAATATGTTGAGATGCTCTCTGAATCACAAAACATGTATCTTTAAAAATTCAAGTAAATCAATTATTAGAGTCATTTTCATTCCACTTGCTAATTTGAATCTTGAAGATCAGATGATTGGGTAGTCAAGATCTCAAATAAGGCTCTGAAGATATTATAGGTTTACCTCTTCTGGTTTAATCTCAGGTCTACTCCATGGGGGTTATAGGATCACATGTAGTCTCTGGGAGTATATCATGTGACAGATAACTCAACTATTTGACATCAGGAAGAAAATAACTGAATTTATAGGGACTGAAGCAGGTGTGGTTGAAGCAGCTATATGGGTAGGTCTAGATGCTACAAATATCTAAAGTAAATAAAATGAATACCATAAGAATGTACAAAATTATATTGTCTGTATTTATTCCTGAAGTAGTGCTGTTGTTAGGTGATGTGAATTGGGTCCGACATATAGCAACCCTATGTACTACAGAATGAAACACTCTCTGACACTGTGCTGTACCTGGCACTATTGTCAGTGCTTCTCTGCTATTCATAGGGTTTTCAGTGGTGTATTGTGTCAGGAGTGGACGGCCAAATCTTCTCCCTAGCCTGCAGCACCTGGTATTCCCAGGTGGTCTCCCATCCAAGGACTAACCAGGCTGACTCTGCTTAGTTTCCAAAATCAGATACGATCAGATCCCAGGGTGCTATAGCTGCAGACCCTGAAGTAGTAGAGTTGGTATTTTTTCTTCTCATGAAAACTTAAAGGCCACACCTTTTATTCTTTAGGAGAAGACCTCAAACCACAGTCAATATTTATCCCTAGCTGTGAATTGCCCTTACATTTTTGATACTGCATCTGGTTGGCATCAGGATTTCCCACAGGAAAAGTGTTTACTAACAATTGTGCATTTGGTCAGTTGGTAGGTGCAGTCGAGTCATGTCCAACTCATTTGGTTTTCAATGGAATTGCCTCGGGAGTGGATTGCCACATCCTTCTCCAATTTTTGCAGTCTTGGGAACCAAACCCAGGACTTTGGAGACTGCAGAGACCAACTGAGCTAAATCCCAGCCCAACAATTGTATAGGTTCTTGCAAATCCAAATAACTTCTTAAATGTGACCACAATAGGACTTATGCAAATAACAAGGGTCTCTTTTTTAAAATAGTAAGTTGTTGCTTTATAACATAATGTAGTATATTTTGAAAAGCTTATAATCAATAAAATATGTCACTGATGAAAGAATCTTTGTGAGTGAACTCGAGTGTGTGTGTGTGTGTGTGTGTGTGTGTGAAAAGTGTCTCCTTCTTAGTTGTTTACCTGTTCTAATGAGCTGCAGCAGCATTGTGGCTCCTATAAATAGGCTTTCCAAAACCTCTAGATTCTATTATTAGTAATTAGATAGATAACAGCTAATCATCATTCACTATCCTAATTGCACAGCATCTGGGTTCTTCAAAGACCTCTGCTATTTTGTCTTTTAGGAGAAATAAACACAAACACAAAATCTATCACTCTTATTTTGTATGTTGTTGTTAGGTGCTGTTGAGTAGGGTCCGATTCATAGAGACCCTATGTACAACAGACATAACACTCCCTGACACTTGCCATGCCCAGCGCTATTGTCAATGCTTCTCTATTATTCATAAGATTTTCAATGGCTGATTGCTTTTTTGGGAGTGGGCTGCCAGGTCCTTCTCACAATTATTTTGTGTAATTTTGCCAACATTATAATTTAATAGTGATAAAATTTTTGAACAGCTAGGCAATTCTCTCCTATTTTATCCCAAAGTCACATCGAGTGAACCCAAGTCCATGATGAATGTCTACATTAAAGCTATCATTGCTAATAGTATTCCATATCATTTGTCTTTGGTTCCGTGGGACCAAATTACAATCACCACATGACTGTAGCTTATCTTGTGATTAATGATGGTTTTACTAAGCCACTGACAGTGAAGCTTCTGGGAGGAAAATGGTAATATAGTTTGAAATTTTAAATTGCACATTTAAAAAATCATTACCTAGTTTTCAAAGAGATGCTTGATTTGTGCAAGATAGGGGGTAAAAACTGAGTCCTTTTAGCCATGAAGGAAAGGAATTTCTCAAGATAATTATTCCAATTTCTGAAGATTTTAAGATGCTATAAATAACAAAACATTTCTAAAAGAGCCTCAAATATTTCCTAAAAGGATAAGGTTTCTTTTTTCAGATGAATAAAAATTTAATATATGAAGAAAGTACAAAGACTCAGAGAGAAGCCAATAGAAAAATAAGGTTGGGGAATATATTGAAGAGTATTCTGTATGATATATTGTAGATTCAGAAAACAGCTCTGCACCATTTCCTTGAGAGTCATCAGTGCACATCTAAGTCATTAGTGAAGGAATATTATCAGCATCCATTGGACTTTTGATGTTTTCTTCTAAATTATCTCAGCTTCAGAACTCATATGAATTTGCATTATTACTTCTGGGACTAATTGGCATCAGTTCAGTTTAAGCAAAGAGAGATATTTAAATTCATTTTGCTTTAGGAAATAGATGTCCAATATCAGGAATTTGTTTCTATTGCAACTTTATCTCATTTTTTTACATGAAATTCAAAACCTTTTTGCAAAAGTAGCCTCAGTGAAGTTTCATAATAGACTATTTGCAACTCAAATGCCCATAAAACAATTTTGAAACTCTGAAAATAAGTCATAAATGGCTATGTTGTCCTATAGTTTGGTAAAAATAGAACAGTGGCATCTGAAATACTATTTCTATCCCTTCTACAAGTCAATTGACCGTGTATTCTGTGATTGAAATGGTCACAATATGTCCATCTTTCAAAAGCTCATAATCATCCAAGTGACTGCAGCAGTAACAATACCAGCTCAAATTGTTATTTTATTTCTGTGATTTTCATGCTAGGTTAGCTGCAGAAAAATATATTTGATAGTATGTTGAATCTCTCTGCATACTTGGGATGAAATATTTTATCTATTTTTTGGTATAATATTGTCTGAGTAGGAGTATCCAAACACTGATATGATCTTGATACTATTGTTCTGTATACAACAGCGTGTATGATTGTAGCTTCTGTTACTGACTGTCATCAAAATGTCGGGGGCTGCATTGTTAAATCTGGGCAAGTGATCAATCCTACTTCTGCTCATCCTGCTGTTTAGAAGACTAATTATTGTAACAATGTTAGATGATTTTAATGTGCTAAGAAAGCTTAATGAAGACCATTAAACATTTATTATAAACATATTTGCCTCTATGAACCTCTAAAACTAGGATACTGCTGCATTTTAACCATTTATTTCTTAGTGATGATGTTGACATTAATTTGTTCAGGATTATAAAGCTATTGGATTTCCTTAATTAATATAACCCTTTAGTGTATTTTTCCAAATAGATAAAGGGAATTGATGATGTGGTCTGTATAAGTGATGAAAAACAACTCATATTTTTTTTAAAAATGAGCAAATTAAAGAGATATTTGAGGCAATTACTTAAAAACGATAATATTCGACAAAATAAAAGAAAGAAGAAAATTCATCTAGTAAAGAACAGTCTCTGGAAAAGCAGTAAATGGAGCTCTTTGCACTCACCTCACAGTGAATTGTTGAATGTTGTTGCTGTTGTTAGGTGCCGTGGAGTCGATATCTGACTCATAGCGACCCTCATAGGGTTTTCAATGGCTGACTGTTTCAGGATTGCCTGGGGAGTAGATTGCCAGGTCCTTCTCCCACTTTTGTGGTGCTGGGAATTGAACTCAGGACCTCAGAGACTGCAGCACAGCGCTCTACCAACTGAGCTAAATCCCAGTCCCTGAATTGTTGAATACTACTGTGCAAACAAGAAAGCACAACCATTTAGAGATGTTTAAAAATGATGTTAAAGGTATGTTATTATTGGGTGCCATCAAGTAGGTGTCTGACTAATAGCAACCCTACGTACAACAGGCAAAACAGGATTGTCAGTGCTTCTCTGCTATTCTTAGGGTTTTCAATGCCTAATTATTTTGTGGGAGTGGGTTGCCAGGTACTTCTCCCAAGCCTACAGCACCTGATGTTTCCAGGCGGTCTCCCATCCAAGTACTAATCAGGCCCAACCCTGCTTAGCTTCCAAAATCTGATGGGATCTGGATGCCATAGTGGTATAGCTGCAGGTGTTAGGGATATGGATAAAATAAAAATATACATATTCAGGCTGGGCACAGTGGCACACACCTGTAATCCCAGCAACTCCAGAGGCAGAGGCAGGAGGAACGCAAGTTAGAGACCAGAGATAATCTGAATTAATTTAGTGAGACCCTGTCTCAAAAGTAAAAATATGGACTGGGAGTGCAGCTCAGTTGTATAGCACTTGCAAAGCATGCAACTGTGAGGCGCAGGGTTCAACACCCAGTACTACAAAATATATCTATATATCTATCTATATTTTTTTCAAGGAAATCTCCCAACATTAACTAATAGGAGTGAGTGTCTGTGTTTTTGGAACTAAGATTGCTACTTCCTTACCCCTTGTCAGCTGGGCCAGGGGGAAACTCCATTATAGACTGCAACACAAATAACAGTGCTCCTCTCAGCTCCCCTCTCCCAGCTGGAATCCTGCCTTCCAGTGTAGTCTAAATGTACAGTGTTCAGTGTTTCTCATCCTTAAGTATTGCTGAGTGTTTTTTCTTTGCAAGGAGTGATATCCTACTGATAGGAGGAGGCCCTTACAAGGGTGTGGTCCTGATGAAATATTTGGGGCCCCAGGCACCATTATCAAAGCTCATAAAGCAATGGTTTCATTCTAGGGAGGCACACTGAGAAGACTGATGCTACTATGCATTTCCTCTGCCTAACGCTCGCTTCCTAGACCAGAAACGTCATTCAGAGAAAAATGTACTATTGTCCTTATTAGGTAGCTAGCTTAGCAATCAGCAAGAAGTGTGGAAGAAGAGGGGACTGAAAATAGATCCTGCCATTCTGCCATGATGAAAAAGCCGTGAGTGTCTATGAGGACATTGGAGGGAACTTTTCAAATGGGCCCCATACTCTATCCAAGCCACGGATCCATTTATAAAACAAAGGTCTTAGGCCCAATTCACACTATGTGCCCACAGCAGGGCACCCAGGGCTGATGTCATACTGGGCATACCCTTGTTTGAATAAAACTAGTGGGAACATGTGCCCAGTCTCTCTTCTCCCATAAGTTCTATCTTCTTCTATTCCCCTTTCATACTTTTTCCTCTTCACTTCTCTCTCCAGCAACCACATCCATGACTCCCCCTTCTCTTGGGTCTGCCATCTTCTCTGTCTATCCAAGGCACTTTTCCTTTCAAAAGCCTGATTAACTCTCCTGTTCTCTGGCTTCTTTACCTTCCATTTGGAAATAGAAACATCCATATGTAGATTCACCTAGGAAATGCAAGTTTTTCCATTTTTCTTTCCAGGTTTATCTAAGCTGCTCCAAGTGCCTCAGTTTTCCCTGTAATTATTCCTTAAAAGTGTACTATCTTTAGTAAACCTCCTCTATTGCTGTTAGGTCCCATTGAGTCAAATTCAACTCATAGCAACCCTCTGCACAACAGAATGAAACACTACCTCACACTTTTATACACATGACGTTTTATATGTGTAAGCCTGTTGCTGCAGCCACTGTGTCAATCCATCTAGTAGAAGGTTTTTCTTTGTTTCAGTACCTTGCTACTCTCCCAAACATGATGTCCTTCTTCAGGGATTGGTCCCTACTGACAACATGTCCAAAATACAAAAGACATAGTCTAGCCATTCTTATTGTCAAGGAACACTTTGGTTGCATTTCTTCTGGGATGGTTCTGTTGATTCTTTTGGCATTCCATGGTATATTGAATATACAACTCCAGCACCATAATTCAAAAGCATCAATTCTTCTTCTGTCTCCCTTATTCACTGTCTTGCTTTCACAACCATAGGATATGACTGAAAATAGAAAGGTGTGAATCAGGGGCACCTTTGTCTTCAATGTGATATCTTTATTTTTCAACACCTTAAAGAGGTGTTTTGCAATAGCTTTTCCCAAAGCAATGTATCTTCATTTCTTGACTGCTGCTTCCATGGATGTTGATTTTTGAACCAAATAAAACAAAATCTTCAACAGCCTCAATCTTATTTTTTCTTTTATCATGAAGTTGCTTTCTGACCCAGTTGCAAGAAATTTTGTTTTCTTGATGTTAAGATGAAATCCACACTGAAGGCTGTGTTCTTTGAATTTCATGAGTGTTTCAAATCCTCTTTACTTTTACCAAGCAAAGTAATGTCACATGCATATTGCAAGTTTTTAATGAGTCTTCCTCCAATCCTGATGCCATATTCTTTTTTATAAAGTCCAGCTTCTCAAATTAATTGCCCTGCACAGATTGAAGAGGTACAGTGCCCTGTTCCACATACTTCCTGTCATTAAGCCAAGCAATGTTTCCTTGTTTACTTTGAATGAATGCAATTTGGTCCATGTTCAGTTTCTTCATGAACACAATTAATTTTTCTGGTATTCTTAGTCTACACAATAATATCTATACTCTTTGACTATAATTTCTGTGTCAGGTAGAAATTCTTTTATATGCCAAATACAAGAAAGGGGTTTTGCTACCAGATTCCCAGATCTGCCTACTCATGCTCCTGTCCCCCAGATAAGAGTCCCTGCCTCCAGTTCCCAGATGTGGGTCAAAGATTTTGTTGAAGGTAAGGGCAAAACAGGGATAGGAGAAGGGAAAGAGAAGAAAATCATAAAACAAAGTTCCTGACCTTTCCTAATCTCACTAACTATACAATAAGATATGAAGGCCAACTGTGCTCTCAAAATCAGTGAAGGGAGATTGTAAAACGATTCATTAAAGGTAAAACATAAAATATGAGTCACAATGAGGTGGAGCCTTACTGGGTTTAGATCTTTAATGCTAATTTCTACAGCTATTTTTTCAAAGATTACTGAATTTGAAGAATATGTTGGATTAGTCTACAGGGTGGCCTCTGCCCCAGGCCATTGTAAAAAATGGAGCAATCAGCTACCAATAAGTAGATCTCAATAGTAATATTCGGTCTGTCAAAGAGATAAAATTTTGCAAAAGCACTTGTTAGCCCAAGTTGACTCTGGGTACTCCTTCATATAAACATTTAAAGCTTAGTAGTGAAAGAGTGAAATATACTTCAGGATTTAGCTCAGCTGGTAGAGCACTGTGCTGCAGTCTCTGATATCCCGAGTTTGATTCCCAGCACCACAAAAATGGGAGAAGGACCTGGCAACCCACTCCCAAGGCAAGCCGAAACAGTCAGCTATTGAAAACCCTATGAGGGTAGCTATGAGTTGGATACTGACTCGATGGCACTTAACAACAACAACAACAAAAAAATGATATAGGGGCTGGGATTTAGCTCAGTTGATAGAGTAGTGCTCTGCAGTCTCTGATATCCCGAATTTGATTCCCAGCACTGCAAAAATGGGAGAAGGACATGGCAACCCACTCCCCAGACAATCAACAATAAGCCATTGAAAACCCTATGAGGGTCTCTATGAGTCGGACACAACTTGATGGCACCTAGCAACAACAACAAAATCCCAAATAAAAGAAGAGGAATTGAAGCATTTACTGATGAAGATCAAAGAACACAGACTTCAGTATGGACTGCACCTCAACATCAGGAAAATCAAAATCCTTACAATGGGTTGTGATAATCTGATAAAAGATTGAGCTTGTCCCAGATTTTGCATTACTTGGTTCTATAATCAATACCAAAGGGGTGGGATTTAGCTCACTTGTTAGAGTGCTGCACTGCAGTCTCTGAGGTCCCAAGTTCAATTCCCAGCACTGAAAAAATGGGAGAAGGACTTGGCAACCCACTCCCAAGGCAATCCTGAAACAGTCAGCCATTGAAAACCCTATGAGGGTCGCTATGAGTCAGATACCGACTCGACGGCACCTAACAATAACAATAAAACATAATCAATACCCACAGAAGCAGCAGCAAAGAAATTAAAAGACACATTGAATTGAGAAAAGTTGTTGTCAAACACTTCTTTAAAGTGTTAAAAAGATGTCACATTGAAGACGAAGGTGCACCTGAGTCATACCATGGTATTTTCAGATGTATTATATGTTTGTGAAAGCTGGATGTTGAGTATGTTAGAGAGACATATTGATGCTTTTGAATTATGGTGCTGGAGATGAATATTCAATTTACCATGAATTGTCCAAAGGACACCAGAGCCATCCTAGAAGAAGTGCAATCAGCATGCTCCTTGGAAGCAAGGATGGCTAGACTGCATCTTATATATTTTGGACATGTAGTCAGGAGGGACCAATCTCTGGAGAAAGACAAAATTTGGGGGAGAGTAGTGGGCAAATGAAAAGAAGGAAGACCCCCAAGTAGACAGATTGATATAGTATCTGCAACAATGGGCTTAAACATAAAAAGATCATGCTCTTAGCACAGTGTTGGGGAGAGTCTCTTTTGTTTTACATAAGGTTGCTATGAGTCAGACCTGACCTGATGGTATCTGACAACAACAACAAAAATGATATACCCAGTCCCTAAACAAACAATGAAGTAAAAATAACAAGAGAGGCAATACTCAGTTACCATAATATATTATCTAAAATGCTTGGTTTCTGGATATCTCTATGTGATATCCAAAGAAATAAGAAAATATAACTTAAAAGAAAAAAACTTAAAATATACTCATACTTTGAAAAAGCAAACATAATAGAAAGTGTCTGTGAGGACGACTAGTTGTAGCATGTAACATAAAAAGACTACAAAGGAAGCATTATAAACATATTCAAAGAAATTAAGGGAAACATGATTAAAGGAGTAAGGATGTTGGCAGTGATTCCTCAAATAGAGAATACCAATAAAAACAAAAAATTACTTTAAAAAGAAACAAAAGGAAATTCTTCAATTGAAAAGTACAATAACTGAAATAAATATGCACTACAGTAGATTTGAACTGGCAGAAATAAGAATTAGTAAATGTGAAAATAAATCAGTACAGACCATGGAAGCTGAACAAGGGAGAAAAGATGGATAGCAAAATATGAACAGATCTTCTGATAAATGTGGGACTCCCTTAAGCACACCAATATATGAATAATAGGTATAACAGAAGCAGAAAAAAAAATAACATAAGCAAATTTATAAAGAAATGATGGCTGAATACTTCCAAAATCCATTATAAAATGATAATCTGCACACTGGAAACTTAATGAATTCCAAGAAAAATGCAAGGAGATCCACAAGCAGAAACATCACAGTAAAAATCCTAAAAGCCAAAGGCAAGGAGTTAATCTTGAAAGCCATAAGTGAAAAATGACTTCCCACAAGAAAACCTCAATAAAATGAACAGCTACATTCTCAAGAGAACCAATGAAGTCTAGAAAGCAGTGAGTTAATATATGAAAAGTGCTCAAAGTGAAAAGAAGATAATAAACCAGAAAAAATAAGAATATTATATCCTGGAAAAGTTCTTTCTCAAAAATGAAGATTAAAGAAATACTTTTCCATATGAACAAAAACTAAGAGAATCTGGTATTAGCTAACCCAATTAAAAAATACTAAATGAAAAATTTCAGCTGAATTTAAGTGATCTCAGATAATATTTGGAATCCATTGAAAAAATAAATAGTACCACTAAAACTAATTATATTATTGTAAAAGTCGGTAAATATGTAGTTGTTCCCTCACGTGACTTTTTTGAAAAAAACAAATTACTAAATAATACACATATAATGTACCATTGAGGCTGTGTCATATGGATATTTAATATATTGCCAGCACAAAAGTGGTGGGTAGGAGCAAGTATTAGGCCAAGGAAATGATACCAGATAGTGACTGGAATCCACAGAACAAATGAAGGGAGCCAGAAATAACAAAGAAAGCAGCTAATGTAACAAAAGCTATATATGAAAAAGAAGTGACATTCTTTCTTGAATATTTCCATTGACTATACATATTCACTGAATTACAATGGAGCTTCTTAATTTTGGCTGCATTTGCAAGATATGTTGCTTTTGTAGAAAATATTGTTTTAATTAACCCAAATTGATAAAGTCTAAAAGTATTATTCATCCTTTTAAATATCAAATGATTCATTTAAACATATTATATGATGACTAATCAGATGTCTATTGTTATATTGGAGTAGTCATTAAAATTAAAAATAAAAACTTTAAATTTCATTTGTTAAGCTCCAAATACTAAAATAAACTCTTACAGCAAGTGATTTTAACTTACAAAATGTCTAAAATAGTACTTCAAAGTGATGTGTGATTATT
>VMDO01021379.1:0-27551 GCA_007922755.1 Pedetes capensis
ATGGTATATTCAATAGATGTCTCCAGCACCACAATTCAAAAGCATCAATTCTTTTTCTGTCTCTCTTGTTCAATGTCCAGCTTTCACAACCATATGATGCCACTGAAAATACCATGGCATGAGTCAGACGCACCTTCGTCTTCAATGTGACATCTTTGCTTTTCAATACTCTAAAGAGATCTTTTGCCACAGCTTTTCCAAGAGCAATGTGTCTTTTGATTTCTTGACTGCTGTTTCCACGGATGTTGATCATAGAGCCAAGCAAAGCAAAATCTTGGACAACCTCAATCTTTTCTCCATTTCTTGTGAAGTTGCGTGCTGACCCAGTTGTAAGGATTTTTGTTTTGTTGATGTTTAGTTATAACCCATATTGAAGGCTGTGATCTTTGATCTTCATCAGTAAATGTTTTAAATCCTCTTCATTTTCAGCAAGCAAAGTGGTGTCATCTGCATAACGCAGGTTGTTAATGAGTCTTCCTCCAATCTTGATGCCATATTCTTCCTCATAAAGTCCATCTTCTCGAATTATTTGCTCAGCGCCTAAATTGAAAAGATAGGGTGAAAGTATACAGCCCTGGTGCACACCTTTCTCAACTTTAAACCACACAGTGTTTCCTTGTTCTATTCGAACAACTGCCTCCTGGTTCATGTACAGATTTCTCATGAGCACAATTAGGTGTTCTGGTTTCCCATTTTCCAAAATGTTATCCATAACTTGTTATGATCCACACAATCAAATGCTTTTGCATAGTCAATAAAACATAGATAGACATCTTTCTGATATTCTCTGTTTTCACCTAATATCCACCTGACATCAGCAATGATGTCCCTGGTTCCCCGCCCTCTTCTAAATCCCCCTTGATTTTCCGGTAATTCCCTGTCTATATACTGCTGCAGTCACTTCTGAATGATATTTAGTACAATTTTGCTTGTGTACGATATTAATGATATTGTCTGATAGTTTGCACATTCAGTTGGATCCCCTTTTTTAGGAATAGGCACAAATATGGATCTCTTCCAGTCAGTTGGCCAAGTAGCAGTTTTCCAAATCTGTTGGCATAAACATGTTAACACCTCCAGTGCTGCATCTGTTTGTTGAAACATCTCTATTGGTATCCCATCAATTCCTGGAGCCTTGTGTTTCACCAGTTCTTTCAAGGCAGCTTCCACTTCGTCCTTCATCACCATTGCTTCCTCTTCGTATGCAACCTCTTGGAATGGTTGGTCATCTACCAATTCTTTCTTGTATAATGACTCTGTGTATTCTTCCCATCTTCTTTTGATGTTTCCTGCATCATTTAATATTTTCCCTGTAGAATCTTTCACTACTACCACTCGAGGCTTGAATTTTTTCTTCATTTCCTTAAGCTTGAGAAACACAGAGCGCATTCTTCCCTTTTCGTTTTCTGCCTCCAGCTCCTTGGACATGTCATTATAATATTTGTTTTTGTCTCCTGGAGCCACCTTCTGAAATCTCCTGTTTAGTTCCTTAACTTCATCATTTCTTCCTTTTGCTTTAGCTGCTCGATGTTTGAGGGCAAGGTCCAGTGTCTCTTTTGACATGTAATTTGGTCTTTTCTTTTTTTCTTGTCTTTTTAAGAACTTTTTGCTTCCTTCTTGAATGATACTTTTATATCATGCCACAGCTCTTCTGGTATCCTATCATTTGTGTCTAATGCATTAAACCTATTTTTGAGGTGGTCTCTGAACTCAGGTGGGATATTCTCAAGGTCATACCTTGGCTCTCGTATACTTGTTCTCCTTTTCTTCAGCTGTGGTTTGAAATTGCATATGAGAAGTTGATGGTCTGATCCACGGTCAGCACCTGGTCTTGTTTTGACATTTTATACAGAGCTTTTCCATCGTCTCTTTCCACATATATAGTCAATTTCATTCCTGTATGTTCCATCTGGTGAAGACCATGTGTATAGTCTTGTTTATGATGTTGAAAAAATGTATTTGCAATGAAAAGGTCATTGGTCTGACAAAATTCTATCATTCGATCTCCAGCTTCATTTCCGTCACCAAGACCATATTTTCCAACTACTGAGCTGCCTTCTTTTTTTCCAACCTTTGCATTCCAGTCACCAGTGATTAACAGTATGCCTTGATTGCATGTTTGATCTATTTCATATTGCAGAAGCTGATAGAAATCTTCCCTTTCTTCATTTGTGGCCTTAGTGGTGGGAGCATAAATTTGGATAATAGTCATATTAACTGGCCTTCTTTGTAGGTGTATGGATATTATTCTATCACTGACAGCATTGTGTTTCATGAAAGATCTTGAAATGTCTTTTTTGATGATGAATGCAACCCCATTTCTTTTTAGTTCATCATTCCCAGCATGGTAGACCATATGATTGTCTGTCTCAAAATGGCCTATGACTCAAAATGGCCTATGCTGGTCCATTTTAGCAGCCATAGCCCTGTGGCATCCAATCCCGTCAGATCTCAGAAGCTAAGAAGGGTCGTGCCTGGTTAGTACCTGGATGGGAGACTGCCTGGGAACACTAGAAGCTGTAGGCTTGGGAGGACCTGGCAACCCCCTCCCAAAAATCAATCTGCCATTGAAAACCCTATGAACAGCAGAGAAGCACTAACAATAGTGTTTCCCCTGTCATACAGAGAGGGTCGCTATGAGTTGGATACCGACTCCACAGCACCTAACAACAACAACAACAACAACAACAACAAATTTCAAAGAGGGGAGATTGTTTATTTTGTTTTATTTTTCACCTAATTTTCTCAGATAGCAATTAACATCACATTGATATCAAAAGGAGGTCTTTTGATTTATGGCCTGATTTAAGATGTCTCCCTTACTTGTGCCTGCAGCCATAGCCCTCTGGCATCCAATCCCATCAGATCTCGGAAGCTAAGCAGGGTTGGGCCTGGTTAGTACCTGGATGGGAGACCGCCTGGGAACACCAGAAGCCGTAGGCTTGGGAGAAGGACCTGGGAGAAGAACCCCCTCCCAAAAATCAATCTGCCATTGAAAACCCTATGAACAGCAGAGAAGCACTGACAATAGTGTTTCCCCTGTTGTACAGAGGGTCGCTATGTGTCGGATACCAACTCAACGGCACCCAACAACAACAACCCTTACTTGTATGATCAAGATCAGATAATGTATCAGTTAAACAGACTCTGGAGTCATGATGGTACACATTTCTTATGAATTTTAAGATATTATTGATAGATAATTATCAACAGTTTTATTGTAGGGATTAGAGGTTACCATAAAAAAACCCAAAAGTCATAGGATGGTGAAAAGGAGGCTTATAAGTGAAGAAATACCATTGATTACATAGAGAACATTAACAGGACTGTGAAAAATATTGAAATGAATGCATGATAGTGATGAGATTCTCATGTAAAAAATCACTTTATAACAGCAAAAAGGATAAGGGTGCTCCATTTTTGTACTTAAAATGGAAAAATCAGTGGAGCACATAACACTTGGGTGGGGGCAGAAAAAGGATTCATGGTTACTCTTCATCAACTAAGCTGAATATATTTGAGTGCATTTAATATCAGTAATTATATTTTTGCATAACTAATTACTATAAAATATAGTGGCTTACAACACCTCTCATTTCTTACCTCACAATTTCAGTGGATCAAAAGATCGGGGTCAGGTTAACTAGGTCCTGAGATCAGAGTTTCACAAAGTTCAGGGCAAGGTGTTGGCTAGACTATGCAAATTTGGCAATTTGACTGGGGAGATCCTCTTCTAATGTCCCTGAGATTATTGCTACAGTTCAGGTTTATTCAACTGAAGAGCCCCTGCAGCTTGATTATTTTATGAGGAGGAGAAGGGGAGAATGAGGGTTTATTCTACTTGGATCCTCTAACTTCTTGGAAGTCCTGGATCCTTTTCTAAAGGGATCATCTGATTAGGTCAGGCCCACCCCAGATAATCTCCCTTTTAATTAACTCAAAATCAACATGTTAGAAATTTCAATTACAATTGCAAAATCCTCTTGCCCTTGCCATATAGTGTAACTAACCATGGAAACAGCATCCCTTCGCCTTGGCCATTTGTGTTGACTAGAGTTTAGTCACAGTGTCTATAGCGCACAAGTGGAGAGGATTATACAAGGGTGTGATCATGAAAGGTCACCACAGAGTATATCTGCCACAGCATTCAGTAAACTATGTTGGGCCTTATCATTATTCTGGAGAAGCACAGCTTTCCCATTGATAAGATCAAGCTAGGCACAGAGCACAGAAGGTCATGGCAACTATAGAGGTGAGTCATGAGGTTCCAATCTGAGGCACTGTAAGGCAAGGGGAAAGGCTGCAAACAGGCATCTGTGATTCTGTTTCTTAAGGAAACACTACCAAGAAGCTGTGCCCAATTTAATGTGAACAAACATGCTCCTTAATCCCCAACAGAGTCAGAGGCATACCCAGAAGAGGAATTATTACCAGGCTGGAAACAATCCCCTCTAATTTATAAGCATTGTTGAGAGCCAGGGGGAGCACCTGAGTATCTATTCATTTATCCCGCAGAGTCCCCAGGAAGGATAAAAGTGTAATTGCATTTCAGTATTGGTCAGGAGGGACATCTAGTGGCAGCAGGAACCTTGGAGGGCTGTCATCTAGTTAGCACACACCCTCCAGCAAGTTCATATGTGGAGGTTATGGGCATTGGTGCTGGGAGGGTTGTATTTGTTCCCCAGGCAGCCATCCATCCACCAGTTCCCACTTTTGTGAAAGTCACAGGCAGGTTACACCTGGTAGTATCTTCAAAGGCACATAAGAATACTTACATGCATTCTTGCAAGGAAGTATGCTATCCTAGAAATAATTGTAAATTCTAGAAGTCACATTGTATTTTAGGTTGTGTGTGAGACAGAGACAGAGGCAGAGACAGAGACAGAACAAAGATTAATGAGGTGAGCATGAAAATATAGCAAAACATGCAGAGATCATAGGAAGGAAGGGAGGAAGGGTATTGTGATACTCTGGCTCCTTCATCTTCCTCCCAACTCCTTAAAGCAATGTTTTGTTATCAGCTATCAGCTTGACTTCACCTTCTCCATCCTCTAAGGTAGGTGGCTTCCTACAAAAGTGGATTTTAGAACTTTTAGATATATCAAAAAAATGAGTAGAGGAGGGCTAGATGTGAGAATAGAAAAAAAATAAATAGGTAGGTAGGTAGGTAGATAAATAAATAAGCTAAAAGAGGAGAGTATGTTGACCTACCTGTCTAGAGCTGGGAAGTGACTGGGGGCTGTGGGAAGGGAACAGAGCTGTGGAGGGGTGACAAGTGGTTAGCTTTCCAGCAGCCTTGGGTGAAAGAAAGGTATGAAAGAAAGAAGAGAGAGAAGGATTTTTTTTGGCTTATTTTAATATCATTAATTTTTTTTTAACCAACGCAAGTTACATTGCAGAATTATTTTAATTATCAGTCATTTCAGCATCTTGTTGAACACCCTTCATACAGCGTATGCCCAGTACCTCTGAATGAATGAATACTTTCAGTCGCCATCCTAAGTGATTGGGTCTAGGCAGAGCCAATATGAATCATTGGTGGGATGTGTTAACAGTTTCCCCACCTGAAAACCAGAGGGCAATGGCCAGGCAATGCTGGAGGTCTGAGGCAGACATCAGAACTCCAGTGTGGACTCCAACACACTATTTATTTATTTATTTATTTATTTATTTATTTATTCATGCATTGCAGTGCTGGGGAGTTGAACTCAGGGCCTCATGGATGCTTTTTAGCAAATACTCAAACACTGAACCATACTCCGAACCCATTTCTTATTTTGTATTTTGAGACAAGATCTCAAATTACACACTTGTGATCCTCTTTGCCTCCGCCTCCTGTCACTGGGATTAAAGGCATGTACCACCACGCCCAGCTCAGCATACACTTCTAAAGCAATCCAGGTTAGCATAAAATGAACTGTGGCTTATTTCTTTCCATCTTTTGGATGATTCCTGTTAAATTGCAAAATTAGCAAACAGACACAGGAAGCCCCCAAAGTCAAGACATTCAAATAGAACTGGTGTTGAGAATGCATTGGTTTCAGCATGACCTGGTCTGACAATGACTTAAAAATTTCCACTATTATTTTCTTTCTTTATGGTTGAGTTTTTTTATCTATTTAAAATGCTTTCAAGGGCTGAATGTATCACTGAGATAGAGCAGCACTTGCCTCATGGGCACGAGGCCATGGGTTTCATCTCTTTCCCCATTTCTAAGCCTCACCTCTCAATTTTTCTCATCTGTCAAATGAGGATTTTTGACTCTTAGAAAATTCTCACACCTTCTCTGACACTGTCCTAAAACATCCCCTGGCAGTCTAACACCCACCACAAAATATCAACTGAAATGAGATATTTTTTGGCAAGCTTGGTGAGCTCCAGGAGCTGCCAGGTGCACTCTAGGGCCTCCCTGGAACTCTGGCTGCTCCCCTTTTGTGGCACTGTCCTCAAACTTTTGTACCTATCAGTGTGCTTGTGTTCAGTCTCATCTATTGGCTCTCTGTGCTACTGGTTGTTTGAGGAAAACATCCTGTCTTATTCATCTTTCTGGTCATTATAAAGAAACATTTAAATATAAGAAGTGCTCTAATTTTTAAATCAAGTCTGGCAGGAAATCAATCTGGCAGCAATTTACCAGTAGCTTCTGTTACTGAATGTGTTTGAAATGATAAAATTAAATTTCTTTGCAACTCCTCCATGATTTGTAAGTTTTAAAATTTAAGTGCAATGGAGCTGCCCCTCAATTACTTTCAATTAGTAATGTTGACAGGTATGAACACATGATACACAGATGCATTATGATAATGCATCATAAGGTAATAAATTCTGTAGGCTTCTTTCCTTGTCATTGTTATATGAAACACTGCATTCCCCTCCCCACCAGCCTGAAAGAAAAGAACCTAACTATAAGCTGTTTTATTTAAAACCTTAGCAGTCATTCAGACTCAGCAGAGAGAAGACAATGATATCATAAATTTTCTATTGACCAACTTTTCCATTCTGCAAAGTACTGATCTCTCCCAGTTCATAAGTTGGTAGAGTTGAGATGGTTATATCGGAATTTGGGTGAATGGTGACAGAAGTATTTGTTGTATAAGTTAATGTTCAGTATTTGTTCTCTGCCTATTTCTAAAAAAAATAGGTCAACACAGAATAATAAACAAAATAGGTGAAATAGGACTATTAAAACAGGGGTAAAAAAGGACCAAGAACTCAACAATGTCCTACTATACCCAGCTTAAGTGGGCATTTAACACCAGGGAGCTGACACTCTCACAGAGGATTTTGTTTAAAAGAGATAAGAAGTAGAAAGAGGTAATTTTTGTTGTTGTTGTTAGGTGCCCTCAAGTCGGTCTCTGACTCATAGCGACCCTGTGTACGATAGGTGAAACACTATTGTCAGTGCTTCTCTGCTGTTCATCAGGTTTTCAATGGTGGATTGATTTTGGGGAATGGGTTGTTGGGTCCTTCTCCCAAGCCTACTGCACCTGGTGTTACTAGGCGGTCTCCCATCCAAGTACTAACCAGGCCGGACCCTGCTTAGCTTCTGAGATCTGATGGGATTGGATGCCACAGGGCTATGGCTGCAGTCAGAAAGAGACAATAGAAAAAGAAAAATAGCAATAATTTAAAGACTTTCAAAATCCCAGGAGTAGAGAAAGTTAAGCCGGTTCTTTTTTAAAGGGTGGGGGATAGGGAACTCAAAAAGCAAAAGAAATTCAAAGTGTCCAGAGATGAGTGTCAGATAGTAGCAGAAACGAAGGTGAGAGAGGGAGAGAAGTGTTCTTATTCCAGTATGTCCAATGAAACTGAAGTGCTCCAGGCTGTCTGTGGCCTCACACTTGTGATCCTCATTGCCTCTGCCTCCTGACACTGGGATTAGAGGCCTATACCACCACACCCAGGTCAGCATACACTTTTAAAGCAATCCTGTTTAGCATAAAATGAGCAGTGGCTTATTTCATTCCATCTTCTGGATGATTCCTGTTAAATTGCAAAAATTAGCAAAAAGACACAGGAAGCCCCCAAAGTCCTTCTGAACTCTGACTGTGATGCATTATGGGAGTGTTTGATCTCTGATTGTGGTGCATCATGGGAGCATTTGGTTTACTGGTTTAAGTCAGCATAAGCAATGTAAGGTGGTATCACAAAATAAGGACTATGGGAAACTTGTCTTCAACTGACAATTGTTGTTGTTAGGTGTTGTTGAGTCTGTATCCGACTCATAGCGATCCTCACAGGGTTTTCAATGGCTGACTGTTTCGGGATTGCCTTGGGAGTGGATTGCCAGGTCCTTCTCCCAGTTTTGCGGTGCTAGGAATCGAACTCAGGACCTCAGAGACTGCAGCGCAGCGCTCTACCAACTGAGCTAAATCCCAGCCCAACTGACAATTAGTAGTGTTAAAAGAAAAAAGTAGAATGGATTCTGGATTTTAAAAATAGGATTAAATTCTAGAAAAGTTTGCCCTTCATATATGTAGCAGGAAGGAGAGAAGAAAGTAAAAGATAATTATTCCTAGACTATAGATCCAACAAATCATAACTCAGCCTTTTTCTCCCACTCCATAAGGTAAAGTGAGGACATATTGGCTACATCTTTTATAAAGAATGATGGTAATGATTGAGAGAAAATACTCTTGTTGTAGCAAGGCAGAAAAGAAAAGTCCTTATAACAAAGACCTTAAAGTAATGTTATTTTTATACATGTTCAGCATGGGTATGAATGCCTTCTAGGTGTTCCAGGAGATAGAACTTTAAAACAAAGCACTGTTCACTTCAAGTCTTCTCTGTTGAAGCAAAAACTGGCTGCTGTTCATTTACAAAAGGAACTGAGTGCGCTACAATGAACTGAGGAAAGACAGGGTTGAGATACACAAATTTTATCCCAAGACAATGAGCCACCTTTGAAGGGAAGATGCCAGACGGAGATCATCTTGGTATATAGCCCTTAGGTTAGTTCCATTCAAATACTCCATGGATGAAGGACAAGAATTCCTGTAGAATTGGACTTGTCTAAAGATGGAGCCACTTGGATATCTTTTGCACCTTCATTCATGCAAGGAGGCAACAGTACTTTCATTGCCTGAATCTGAAGGCCCATTTAATTTAAGATGATATATGTGGACAGGCTGGGGTTTAGCTCAGTTGGTAAAGCTCTGCTCTGCACTTTCTGAGGACCCAGGTTAGATCCCCAGCACTGCAGAAATGGGAGAAGGATGTGGCAGTCAACCTCCCATAACAATCCCAAAACAGCCACTGAAAACTCTATGAAGGTCTCTATGAATTAGACCTGACTCTATGGAACCTAACAACATCACCATGTGGACATTTATGTGACATGTGTCTCTGGCAGAATTTAAAAGGCAGTACAGATCCAAAAAAGCCAGCAGGGGCTCATTTTGTAACAGTTATTGTAACCCTATTCCTCCCTTACCTACAGTACATTTTCTTTTTTTTTTTTTTTCAGTACTGAAGGTTGAACCCAGGGCCTAGCACTTGTATGCTTTCAAGTGCTGGACCACTGAGTTGCACCCCCAGCACATTTTCTTACTTTTTGAGACAGGGTCTTGCTAAATTACGCAGACTGCCTCTGGTCTCGAACTTGCAATCCTCCTGCTCCTGCCTCCCCAGTTGTTGGGATTACAGGTGTGTGCCACCGTGCCTGGCCCTATAGTACATTTTTCACATTTTCTTTCCTGAAACCATTCTTTTCATGGCATTTTATCTTCCACAGCAGGCCAAGGGGCACATATGTAACCTACTTGCATTATATTTGCTCTTCCCAACAATCATGTAGGAAAAATATCATTATCTCTTTTACAGGTGAGAATCCTAAATTCATGTACACACAGACTTTATCCACAGCTTCACATTTAATGTGATGCAGAGCTAGGATTCAAGCTCATCCTTTTGTTTGGAGTAATTTCCAAAGGACCTTTCTGACACTCCCAGACACACATTTATATTCAAGACAAACTAAAACATAACATTTGGCTTATACTGAATCATTTATCTTCATCTTTTGGCGCTGTGATTATGTAGCATTTATAAACTCCCTGTCCAGTCAGGCAAATACTTGCACTTCTGTGCTTTGATTTAGTGCACTGAATCCCACTATTGAAGTTACTAAGCTTGCAAATGGTTGCAATCTGAGTCTAGATTTCCAGGCTTATGCTTATGCTTCTGAATCACTTGGTTGAGAAGAGAGTTGGTGTTAGAAAAAAAATGGATATGAAAGGCTGAATATATATATATATATATATATATATATATATATATATATATATATATATATATATATATATATATATATATATATGTGTGTGTGTGTATATATATATATATATATATATATATATATATGTATGTATGTATAAGAGTATATATCTTTTTGGGGGGATTACCTTGGGAGTGGATTGCCAGGTCCTTCTCCCATTTTTGCAGTGCTGGGAATTGAACTCAGGACCTCAGAGACTGCAGTGCAGCACTCTACCAACTGAGCTAAATCCCAGCTCTCATACATATACATACATACATATATATGTGTGTGTGTGTGTTTGTGTATACACACACATACATGTTTATATATGTATATATGTATATATGGGGCTGGGTTTTAGCTCAGTTGGTAGGTGCTACTATATGATCTCTAAGGCCCTGAGTTCAATCCCCAACACCACAAAAAGTGGGAAAAGGACCTCAAAGCCCACTCTTGAAACAATCTCAAAACAATCAGCCATTGAAAACCCTATGAATAGTATGGAAGCACTGACATAGTGCCAGGCATGACACAGTGTCAGGGAGTGCTTCGTTCTGTTTTATGTGGGGTCACTATGAGTCAGACCCAAGACAACAGCACCTAAGAACAACAACATATGTGTGTACACACACTATGTGTATATACATATGTAAATGAATACATATTTGTGTGTATATTTGTAAATATATGTATTGTGTATATCTATGTCTACATATTTATATAAAGGAATAGTTAGGGTATAACTGATTTAAATAGGCATGTTTTAGGAAAAGTTGAAAAATTGTTCCATAGTGAAACTTTCTTTTTTTCCCCAAATAATGCTTAGAATTAAAACAATTTAAACTATAATTTCAATTCTCAAAAATGTATAAGTCCACAACCATACTACCCTGGTATCTACTCTCTTCAGATTTCAGAAGCTAAGCAGGGTCGGGCCTGGTTAGTCCTTAAATGGGAGACCACCTGGGAACACCAGGTGCTGTAGGCTTGGGAGAAGGACCTGGCAGCCTGTTCCCAAGATAATCAGCTATTGAAAATCCTATGAATAGCAGAGAAGAACTGACAATAGTACCAATAGTACCTGGCACAGTGCCAGGTAGTGTTTCGTTTTGTTGTATACAGGGTGGCAATTGGTCAGAACTGACTTGAAGGCACCTACCAACAACAATGGAGCATAGCACAGACTTCATATATCCCAAATTTCTTAAAGAGAAAATACAATTTAAACTTTAAAAATAGCATTTTTGCAGAGTGTGCCTGCACACACCTGTAATCCCAGTATTTGGGAGGCAGAGGCAAAAGGATTGCAAGTTCAAGGCCAGATAGGGCTACATGGAGAGATCCTTTCTCAAAAGGAAAGAAAGAAAGGAAGAAAGGAAGGAAGAAAGAATGAAAGAGGAAATAATTTTAATCAAAAGGAAATTTTTGGTTGTATTTCTGTTTTCCATGTGGATTCAGTACATCTGATATGAAGTTTTCTATGCCCCAGGCTTCTTTCCATATTCAATGTGAAAGCAAAGCAGGTGGATGGATAGTCCATATCATACATAATATTCACCTAAGAGGTAGATCTGCCTCCTGACACTTTCGAGTGCCTAAGAATTTAAAGAGCAACTTTGTCCCTTTGAAGTCTATTTGTTTCTCACAGTGACAAGTCAAATTTGACATATATTGAGAGAGATTTTCATGTGGATTTTAGATGTATGCAGAAGTACCTCAGGTACTGGTATGTTTGGAGGGTCCACTTACTTGTTTTTCAATGGATGCATTTTGGAGTATAAAGATAATAAACTAATAAATATAAATCAAATATAAATCTGGCACTTCTGAGTTTGTATATGATTTTTATGTTTTCTGTGAGCTTCAAACTTGTATAATCAGCAGCCTACTCTATAGCTCAGCAGGCTTTTCCAACTACATATGCCCCAGACCAAATTTATAAATTTCTCTGCAAAGGTGGTTCTCTTCCAGCATCCATTTTGCCAGAGATGGCACCATTATATACCCAGTCAGCCAAATCAGAAATCTAGTAGTCATCCTTAATGCTGTATCATTGTTATCTAATTTGTTGTCTTTCAAATCTGGATTTTCCTTGAAACATATATATAAAAAAATCTCTTTCTGTTACATGGCAGAAAAAGGAGCAAGTATTGGAGAGAACTCCTAAAAGTAGCCTGCTCTGGTTAATGCTTATTGTATTTATCTAATAAAGCATGGATGCATTTGAGGCACATCTGAAATCATACTATAAAATAGCAATAAAATCTTTTTCACCCCTGTAGTCCTGTGGATCAAACCCAAGGTTTTGTGACTGCTAGGCAAGCATGCTATCACTTAGCCACCCACCCTCAGGCCACCAAATTTTAATTGATGTATAAAAAGGTGAAGTAATGTGAATCTAATAAAATTAAAATCTCATTGAAAATTGTCTAGTCACGGGACTAAAAAAAATGAGTCAGCTATAAGTTGTGTGTATCCTATTGCAACATGGAAGTGTCATTTAATTGCTAAGGAAACTACTCCTCATGTTTGTCTGAATTACTCTTAAATAATATGAACTTTGAACAATAGAAAACCAGGAAAGCATCTTTTCCGCAGAATGTGGCCGTCCAGCAATTCTGTGCTTGTGAGAAAGAGCTTTTGCTCACCTAACATAAATGTTTTCAATGCCATTTTATTATTTGGTAGTAGAGTCTTCTAGTAAAATTGTATTCTATCCTTAAGTGTTCTTTATGAGTCAAATCTTTACCATGTAAACAAAATGAAACAAACAATGGGGAGAAGGAGAGGAAATATTATATGATGTAACATAGCCTATATTCTATGAAAATTCATTATTTGGGAGTTGCTTGGATCTAGGCTTTCCAGAGCATTTCAAATGGCATTTGGGTATTAGTTTTGGCTGTGAATTAAAATTTATTCTTAGCATTTAGTTGCTGTGGTTCACACAATGGGGATCTGGCAATCAGGTACTCTTAACAGGCTTATTACTGGGATTTTAATCAGATTTTGAAAGTGAAAACAACCTCAATTTGGCTTGACAGTGAATTTGAGAAAAATGTACTTATTTCTAGTCTCTAGTTATCATGACAGTGCCTACTTTTTATAATGGATGTTGTATAGGCACATCTTCAAGTTACACATAGGATGTATTCATTGAATCTCATTAAAAATTGATTAAGGTTAGCTTCACAGATGTCTTCACAAATGTAAGAATCCACACTATATCCCTTGACCCTCATACAAAGAATTGTCTTGGTATTAGATTATTACAGCTTTTCTTCCCTTTTCCAGGAAGGCTTTGTGATAAATTCTCTGAGGACAACCACCTAGCTGCCATTACCTTGGGCTGTGGCAGCCTATCTGGCTTGTACTTAGCATTATCAATGTTCCAAGGTGCATCAATATATTCGTCTTGGGATCCTACACATGAGGTGTCACTCCTCCTTCTGTATCTCGGTCCTTAATGTTTTTTGTGGCTTCTTATCATTCATAGCTAAGATACAGAGAAAAGATACTTCCAGTAGGTTGCAAAATGTGTAGATGACTATGGGAAGCCTCAGCTTCCTCTTCTGAAACACAGAGGTTTCTTGAAAATCAAAGGAAATTACATTAATGCACTTTGTGAATTCTAAGTGTCGACAGACAATGAGTGAAATGGCTTGGAATATAAAACAGCAAAAATATTTTCAACTAATTAGCTCAAATTCACATGATATAAAGAATATTAAATTAAGAAGCACTTTCCAATAATAATTACAACATATCGGTAGCTCTTCTAATCTCTATGTATTATTTCCTTTAATATTGACATTATCCATATGAACTAGAGACTATAATTATCTCTATCTTGCAGTCAGGTGGTTGAAGCAGAGATGTTTTGATTAGTGCCATCAGTTATGATACTAGAAGTTTGGGGAGCTAAGGTCACTGCTCAAAGACAGTTGGCTCTAGAATCATGTGCTATGCTGAATCCCAGTAAGTGGTCAAATAAAAATATTAGTACTCATCTGAATTGTATGATTTTTGGAAAAACTTGCATATGGTTTCTCAGTCTGGTTTATTTTTTATATCTGAAAACTAAGGGATTCATTTCACTTAATGTGTAAAAGTTTCTTTGCAGCTTTAACTCTCCATTTTTTGAAATTTACCTCTCTGTAAAGATTTCTTTCTTCCTTTCTTCACAGCAAAACATTAGTACCATAAATCCGCAGAAGATTTGGGTGCCCAAAGACAGCTAGGTAGGGAGTGGGAGAAGATGGAACAGAAAAAGGCAGACCCAAGCAAGGGGGTGATCTCGGTTAAAGAGTCCCACAGAGAAAAGCAGCCAAATTGTATAGGGAAATGGCTAACTCATGTCACTTTGTCCTGACTGTAAACAAAGACATCTGAGCTTTCATATGTTCCTTCTGATCAGTCAAGAAAAAGGGACCTCCAGTAGGGATGTAAGTTCCCAGGTATTTCAGATTATCTCTATATCGATTCAAAAAGGCTCTGATGGAGTATGGCCACTGGCAAGACATTTTCACGAAAAACACTCAAGGAGCTAGGAATAGAAGAGAAATTTTGCATACTGATGAAGGTCAACTATGAAAAATCCACAGTTAATATTATACTTCATAACATGAAGTACAACGTGCAACTTTGCTGAACATATTTATTTGCCATAATTGTGTGTGTGTGTGTGTGTGTGTGTGTGTGTGTGTGTGTGTGTGTGTGTATTGCCTGCAGCTTACCACTGTGGCTTCCAATCCCATCAGATCTCAGAAGCTAAGTGGGGTCAGGCCTGGTTAGTACTCGGATAGGAGACCACCTGGGAACACCAGGTGCTATAGGCTTTGGAGAAGGACCCAGTAACCCATTCCCAAAGGTCAATCAGCCATTGAAAACCCTATGAATAGCAGAGAAGCACTGACAGTAGTGTTTTGCTTGTTGTACGTAGGGCACTATGAGTAGGACACCACTCAACAGCACCTAACAACATTATATATATATTGACCTGGCTGGGATTTAGCTCAGTTGGTAGAGCACTATGCTGCAGTATCTGAGGTCCTGAGTTCAATTCCCAGAACCGCAAAAATGGGAGAAGGGCCTGGCAATCCACTCCCAAGGCCATCCCGAAACAGTCAGCCATTGAAAACCCTATGAGGGCACCTAACAACAACAACAATAATATACATATTTATATATACACACACACACACACACACACACATATATATATATATACACATATATATACATATATATGAATAATTAGGTCATGCACAAATATCAACAGTTTTACTTACCCTTTACCAATCTGACTGCCTTTTATTCATTTCATTACCTAACTGCTCTGACTAGAATATCAAAGAGCAGACATTCTTGTGTTAGACCATACTTTCAGAGGAAATTTTTCAGTCTTTCGCTATGAAGTATAAAGTTAACTGTGGTTTTTTCATAGCTGCCCTTTAGCAGTATGCAAAAATTCACTCCTATTCCTAGTTTGTGGAGTTTTTTTTTAATCATGAAAAGGTTTTGTCAATGCTTTTCCTATGTCACTGAAATGATAGATGTAGTTCTTTTTTATTCTGTTAATATGTATTGTGTTGGATTCATTTTTAGGTGTAGGGCAAATCTTCTAATCCTGACATAAATTCATGTGAACATGACATATAATCCTTTTATATGTTGCTGGATTTGGTTTAGTAAAATTTTATTGAGGATTTTTGCATCTAGATTCAGATGAGAATAAACTCAAAAATTAGTTTGGAAATTCTCTCTCTCTCTCTCTCTTTTTCTCTGTATCTCTCTCTCTCTCTCTCCTCCCTCTGAAGGATTTGTGTTAATTATTCTTTAATTTTTGAGTAGAATGAACTAGAGATGTAATCTAGTCCTGGGCTTTCTTTTGTGACATTTTGATTGCTAATTTAATCTCTGTTATAGCTCTACTCAAGTTTTCCACTTCTTCTTGAGTCAGTTTCAATTGTTTGTGTCTTTCAAGAAATTTGTTTGTTTCATTTATATTATCTGATATGTTGTAGCACTTATAGCATCTAATTGCTGGTAGCATTCCTGCAGTAGTGTTTCTCTGTCATCAATATCTTTTTAATATTATTTTAGTTAAGTTGTGTCCCCTCTCTATATTCATCAGAAAAAAAGAAAACGTTTTGGTCTGTGGTTGATTTGTTCAAAGAATAAAGTGATTGTCTCATTGATTTTTTTATTGTTTTTCTCATTTCTATTTCATTTATTTCTACTCTAATTTTTATTTTCTATTCATTTTACTTGCTTTGAGTGTATTTTTCTCCTTTTTTCAGTGTTCTAAAGTAGAATGTTAGATTATTTTAGATATTTTAATGCCTACATTTTCAACTGTAAAGTTCCCTATAACTTGTTTTAGTTGTACTACATAAATTTTGATATGTTTCCATCCTTGTTAATCTTAAAATTAACTTAAGATTAAGATCTTTTTGTTATTCTTAACATTTTCTATGTTTTTATGTGATTCATTCATTGGTTAGCTATTTAGGAATATGTCATTTAATATTTCATTTATTTGTTAATTTTCCAAATTTCCTTTTGCTATTGATCTCTACTACAATTCTATTCTGGTTGGAGAATATATTTTGTGTGATTTAGTCATTTTAATTTATTGATACTTGCTAGATAGACAAATATACAGTCTAATTCTGAAGAATGACCCATATGCACTTAGGAAGAATATGCCTTCTGTTATTGTTAATAGTGAGTTCAATAAATGTATGTTAGGTCTAGTTGATTTCATTGTTTGTGTTTTATATTTCTGTGATGATTTTTGCTTAGTTTTTCTGTTTACTATTAAAACTGGTGTTAGAGTATCAACTGGCTATTCCTCTCTTCAATTTTCTTTGTTTTTGAAGGACTTTTTTTTTTTTTTTTTTTTTTTTTTTGGCAGTGTTGGGGATGGAACCTAGCTCTCATGCATGCTGGGCAAGCACTGTACCACTGAGCTACAATCCCAGCAATCTTCTCACAGTTCTTGCTTCATGTATGTTTGAAATTTTGTTAAGTACATTATCACTTATGATTTTTATATATGATTAATACATTGGTCCTATACTTATCCTAAAATGTTCTTTCTTTAGTAGCAATTTTTTCTCTAAACTCTATTTTATGGCTTTTTGTATTCCTTTCATTCCAGTCTACTTAAGTCTTTGAATCTAAAGTATGTCTCTTATGGAGAGATATATTTGGACTATTTTTATCCCTTCTGCCAATTTCTACCTGTTAATTGGGGTGATTGATCCACTTGTATTTAAGGTAATCAATTACTGACAAGGTAGGATTTGCATCTTCCATATTGCTGTAAGTTTTCTATGTGTCTTCTGTCTTTTTTGTCCTTACTTCCCTTATTGCCTTCCTTTGTCTTAAATATTTTATAGTGTGCTACTTTAATTTTGCAAATCATTTTTCTGTATAACTTTGTCATATTCTTAAATGGTTCCACAGAGATGTACAATTTACATCATTTATAACAATCTGGTTCTTATTAATCAGTATAATTTCAATAGTATAAAAACATTTCCTCAGACATAGGTTGTTCCCTCCTTATTCCTTTATGCTGTTATTATCATAATAAGCAGGGTTCCCCAACCTCCTAGGCTGTAGACTAGTAGGACTCCTAAGAACTGGGCCACATAGCAGGAGGGAGCAGCAGGTGACTGAATGAACTTCATCTATATTTACAGCTGCTCCCCATTGCTTGCATTGCCACCTGAGCTTCACGTCTAGTCATGGAAAAATTGTCTTTCACAAAAGTGGTCCCTGGTGCCAAAAATGTAGGGAATTGCTGATAAAGTACATCTTTATACATTCTGTGCCCATGAACACAGATTTATGACTGGTGCTTTATGTTGATTTTTAATGAGATGAAATAAAATAAGCATTTCAAGCAAAAATTACATTTATATTGCCTCTTATTTTAACTATGTAGTTACATTTATAATCCATGTGCATTCAAATTAATGTCTGGGTTCTTTTCATTTTAAGGTAAAGAATTCTCTTTACCATTTATTAGATGGAAGATATGACAGCTAAGTATTCTCTGTTAAACATAGAAATATCTTAATTTCTACATTTTTTCTTGTCTTGTAATAGTTTTATTGATATTTAATTTATAAGCCATACAATCCACTCACCTAACATGTACAACTTAATGGTTATTACTGTATTCACAAAGTTGTGCCACCATCACTACCAACAACTTTAGAGCACCTTATCAACCCCAAAAGAAACCCTGTGCTTTTTAGAAATCACATTCAATCCTCTCATTATAATGTCTCCTGACATCTATTACTTTTAATATCAAGTTTCCTTAATTTTCTTAGATTCGGATATCTTTTTTTCCCAGTGTACAGTACACTATTATTAACTAATCACTGGGCCATATGTTCAATACCCAGAACTAATATATATTATGACAGAAAATTTGTGCTCTTTAATCAGCATCTTCCCCCAGCTCTACCCTCGCTCCTGGTAACCACTGTTATACTTTCTGCTTCCGTGATTCTAACTTTCTTAAATTATATATGTGAGATAACACAGTATTTGTCTTTTTGTGACTGGCTTATTGTACTTAGTGTAATGTTCTCCAGGTTCATTCATGTTGTCACATATGGTAGATATTCTTTATATTTATATAACTGAATTTAAATTCCATTATGTATGTGCATATAACACAAGAATATAAACACACACACGTAATTTTCTTTATTCATCTGTTGATGAACACTTAGGTTGATTCCATATTTTGGCTATTGTGAAAAACACTACAATGAACATATGAGTGCACTGATCTTTTTGATATACTGAGTTCAGTTCCTCTGCACATATATCTAGAAGCAAGATTGCTGAACTATGGTATAGCTCTATTTTTAGTATTTTGAAGAACCTCCACACTAATTTCCAAAATGGTTGTACAAACTTATATTCTCACCAAATGTGTAAAAGTAGTCTTTTTTCTCCACACCTGAAGCAAATATTTCTTTTCCTTCCTTCCTTCCTCCCTTCCTTCCTTCCTTCCTTCCTTCTTTTTAATACTCATTCTAAAGAGTGTGAGGTATTATTTCATTGTGGTTTTAATTTGCTTTTCCCTGATGATCGATAATGTTAAACATTTTTTTCAAATACCCTCTGGTTATTTGTGTGTCTTCTTTTGAGAAATGTTTGGTTTTGTTTGTTAACAGCTTTCCTAAAATAGTTACATAAAATCTGTATTCTTTGTCATGTGTTATCACCAAAGTCTTTGCCGTTAGCTTGATAGTTCATTAATGCTTGGACAGGCTTTCCCTTAAGCACTTGAAATCAGCAAGTCTCCTAGTCTTTGCCAGGGTTCTGTGTTTGTTGGCCACACTTTCATTGCTCTGTGAGATTCCAGCTTTACCTTCACCTTTACCTCCTTTTTTCATAGAGCCTGAAGATCAGCCAGGAGTGAATGCTTAGACCCTTGTCGGGTCTTCCTTAAGCATAAGCATAGTCTTAAGTGGGTGCCTGATCTCTTATATCCTGAGACATAGATTAGAGCCTTTCAAAGCCTCTATGGACATCCCATTCCCCAACTTTTCCCTTTAACCTTTTTTTGCTTAGCCTATTGTTTGCCCCAACCATTACAAGCTATTTTTACAAACCACAATGTTAAACATTTGTCTCTAAATTTTTTTTTCTGCAAATGCCCATGGGAAAAAGGTTTTACATGCTGCTGAGCTCTAAGTCATAACAAGCAAAATCAGCTTCACAATTGACTCTTCCAGAGACCCACTAGATGGGTCAAACAGTGACAATTCCTCAGATATGAGGCTCTGGGAGACTTTCAATCTCATTCTGCCTCTCCAGTTTGCTGGTTTTCACTGGTGATTGAAGGTTATTGATTTTCATGCTACTGTTGAGCTGGAGAGAAGGCTGGAAATAGGACAAACCCTCTGTTCTTACCAAGATTCAGCCATTTTTTATTGAATAAATGCTCCCCAGATTGCTATCTTGGTTAATTTCCAAAAGTTCAAAAAAAGTTGATTCTGAAAATTTTTTGGTCAGTTTCTTGTTGCTTTTTTGTGCAGGAGAACATCCTCAGAGATTCTTACTCTACCATCTTGTTGACAGCACTCAGTAATTTTTTTTTTTTAATCAAAAAACATATTTCTTTCATATTTAGGAAAAAATTCTTAATTAGCACACAAACTGTTATACTTTGTAGGTTCTTAACTTCTGATTGCCTTATAGATAATGCACTAATTTATCAGGAAAAAATGGTAAAAATGACTCAGAAGAGTTGTTGGTTCTTAAATATTCATCAGGCATTAAGTAATTTGCAGAGTGTCACAAGACCTATTTATTCTTTTAGATTTCATTATTTCAACCAACTTGACAAGGCCACCACCAACAATAATAGAAAGAACTAAAAACATGGCTACAAAACATGACTTAAAAATTCCTGCCTGCAACAGCAGTGAGAGGAGAGGAAAGACGAACATAAATGATCCAAAAGAATAGTGTTTGGGGCCAGATAAAGCCAACTTACACAAGGGGAGGCTCTCAGTTAGTCTTCTCATTTCTACCCACTAGAGACAGCATCACTTCTTATTAGTTACTTACCAGCTTGCTCAAGGCAGCAGCTTCAAAGGAGTGGCCTAGCCTGTTCCCCTAGGAGGGTATTGGTTTGCTATGGGAGAGAGGTACCCAGACAAAGTAAAAGAAGTCTGGCTCATATTATTAAAATTATCAAAAGTCTTCTTTTAACATTTGTGGTGTGTGTGTGTGTGTGTGTGTGTGTGTGTGTGTGTGTGTGTGTTTGAGGTATAGGAAGGCTGAGCCCAGAGCCCCTGCATATTTTTACAGAGCTCTACCACTCAGCTGCTCCTCAAGCCCCCTTTATACTTTTTATCTTGAGACAGGTTCTTGCTTAGTTACGAAGGCTACCTCTGGCCTTGAACTTATGATCCTCCTGCCTCTGCCTCCTGAGTCACATGCACCACCATGTCCAACTTCAGCTTAAGACCTTTTTGTATTAGTCATATTCTTATGGCTATTATATCATCCAACTTAAAGTTACCGTTGTAAAAATCAAATTTTCATTACTCACATTATTTGGCGCTGTAGCAACTTTTTAAAAATGTCTTAAAATTTGCAAAACATAGCCACATTCATTTTCTGTTTTTGACATCATAATTATGGATTGTGATGGATATAATAATCATGGGTAGAAATAGTGCTTCTCGCAGTTTGTGGCCAACATAAATGAAACCTAATAGATTCTTATAAAATTATGAGACAAAGTAAGATTCAAGCTCAGGTTTTCTATTTATTCAATGCCTTCTCCACTGCCCATATCCTTTATCAGATTAAAGAATTAAGAATTTACCAGTCAGAATCTCAACTCTTCCCCTTGTTTTATGTAAACACACTTTTAAATTCCATTAAGTATTTGAATTTTGTGTCTTCAGAAACAATATGTGAACCTCGACTTAACCAAAATATTTGGAACTGATTTTAAAGCTCCCTCAAAATCACAGTGAGACAGGGCATGGAGGAGCACAATTGTCTTTGTTCAGGATGACACTTCTGACATCATGCCTGGAGATGAAACACACAGTGACCCCATGATGTTCCATCTCTTACACAATATATACATACATACATACATACATACATACATACATACATACATAAGTAAATAAAACTTTTTTAAAAAGGAAAGTAGAAATGACCATTTATCAATTGGGAAAGGGAATCACTTAGAGAATTTGAGTGATATAAATTTGTCTGCAAGCTTTAACATTGAAAGGTATCACTTTTTGCCCATGAGATGACTCGTTAGTGTGCCTTGCTTGCCACTTCAGAGGGTCACTGGACTACAACTTCCAAGTAAGACTGCCTAGGAGGTTTTTTGTCTTGTTTTTTTTGTGTGTGTGTGCAAAGGAGACACAGTTCCCTCCAAGGCCATCCTTCAACACACTTGCAGATTGCTACAACTTTTAGTCTTTACCAAAATTTTTGGGATAGCTTCGAAATCTGTAGATTTCTAGGTCCTTGTAAATTCCTGCCTGAGAGAGTGGGGATTATCTGCCATTCTTCAGGACTCCTTTGAATTTCTAGGGGTTTAACCAGTGTTCTCTCTTCTTGCTAAAGACACATGCTAATCATTTCAATGATCAAAAGGTAGAGGTACACTGGGGGTTCAGATTCTGGAAACAAACCATGTTTTGCCTAAGGGTTCTCTTGCTGCTGGGACAATTGCCCAGACAAGTCAGATGTGTGCCCCGAAGCAGGGGTATTCAACTCCAGTCTTACACAAAATCGGTCCCTGCTGCCAACAAGGTTGATCACTGTCTTGGAGTTGACAAAGGATGGGCTACGTGTGCGGTGGTAAATATTGTGTAATTATTTGCCAATCAGCCTGAAGGCAAGCAGCACCAAGGCATCCTGTTAGTTCTGTTTACCAGGGGAATACTTCCTAGCTAATTGGATATTTCCCAAGGAGATTATTTTTATCATTATGTCATTCCCAAAATGATAATTCTGAGACTTTTGCCTAACATTTTCTTAAAAATTTAAATCATAAGTCATTTATAGTGCTGTTCTGATTTTTAATCTTATCCAATGTAATACAGACTAAAAATTGTTTCCATTTGTAGTGATTCCGGAGCAAAGTTGGGAGGGTTTTGTTATCCCAGCCCCTGGTGGGAAGTTTTTCATGTAAGAAACCCTTAGTTGTGCAATTGGTCACTATTCTATATGCCTCTTGTCTGCTTCTGAAGTTCATCAGGCTCACTTCCTAAAGTACATGAGAGCCAGCTGCCCTGGGTAACCCACAGAATCAACTTCCCATTTCCCAACTTCATGCATTCCTTTGGGTAAGTAAGCCCTACGAGTTTTCTGTTTGTATAATCTTTTACTTTTGAATGAAATCTAATCATTACCTATTGCTTTCAGTATATAGTTTTCCCAAATTCTTATATAAAATTCCATTCCTATTTTACCCTGCACCCTTGGTAATACAAAAACTGTTTCCATGCCACTTCCATTACTAATCTACAAAAATTACTACACCACCCCACAAGCACAAGCATGCATAAACGCAACTATTGGTTAAATGTGTTATCAAATACCCCAAGAAGTCTATAATCAAAAGAGAAGATATAATCGCATCCTTACATTGTCATATAATTAAAATCAAGAATATTTTGAGAAGTTGTGCTGAAAGAAGTGTATGTTAGATAAACTCTCAAGAAAGACGACAAAAATTTGACATAGTTTGTGTGTTTTATAAATTACATGTTTATATCCATGATTTTAGAGGATTTATTGAGACAGTTTTATAGCTCCTAAATTCTAAAATATTATCTAACTGCTAACAAGAATGTGATGGAAATTTTGTCAAATTTAGGCATACTTTTTGTCTAATTGTCATGGGATTCCTATGTGCTTTCACTGTTTTTCATAGACACTAAAGACTTGGGGGTAATTTTATTTTACATTTCCTATATAAGGAAAATGGATGCATAAATATATAAGACATATGACACTCTTATTTTTAGTTATAATTAATAGCTCACATACATTCTTACAATGCTAAAAAGAGAACCATAAAACTATGTGCAGGTAAATGTGGAACTTTGTGTGTGCTCCTATAAAACAGCAATGCTTAAGGAATCTACCTCCACAAATCTGGTTTCCAGAAATCCCTCAGACCTTTTGTGTCCCACCAAGAACCACCCTTTCTCATATGACTGAGATGAGGCTCCATGCCTATAACTCTCTCATGACTTCCATGGAATCACCAGTGACTCCCTTGCTCACCTGTGACAAAGCCAAATACAAACCTGAGCCAGAGGCAAAGGCCAGGCATAAACCCTCCAACTTTTTTACCTTTATCTCAAGAATGATTACCTAAGATTGGAACTGCCCTTCCCACTGAAACAAGTTAGACACAGAGGTGAACATTTCTTTTTCAGCTGACTGACCATCACCTCACCACTAAACAGCATCAATGGCAAAGGACCCTAAATTCCTCCCTGTGAGAGTCAAAAGCAAAATCACTGTGCTGAAACATTTTGACTTTCAGACGTGAGGTATATGCTTATAGCCTGAATAAAATCAGTGTCCTGACTTGCTCTTCTTTTGTCTTTGGCATTAGTGCTTCCCAACAAAATTATGACTCTTAAGAAGCTACTTAGATAATTCTGAACAAAACTCTGGAGTCAGCTGATAACTTCACCACCAATTAATCTTTGAACAATCTTTTTTTCCTTCACTATATGTTTTCAGCTCTGTGTCACATACTGGGATGCTTATAAACACACATAAATACACATTTGTATCTTTGTTTACTTCATTCTTTAAAACAGGGAATCATCATCCACCAAACTGTAAGTATCTCGAAATTAAGATAAAGAACAGGATTTCTATGTCTTCAAAGCCCCTTGGAGTATCTATCACATGAGGGGTGGAAATTGCTATTCTTGTATTCACCTGGTATTTTTTTCTAAATAAACTAGATGGTGTTTTCTTCTTTCTCAATTTAAAAGCACTCAGCAAGTTTTGTTCTCCTGAAATACCCTTTCTTAGACATAACACAAGACCAAATCTGCTAGGAACTATTCGCACTTAGACTTCTTAGTGATTTTGTGGGTTTCCTTTGAGAAGGCCCTGGTGGTAGGGGTGCTGGCACACCAGGGATGGAGTAAGTATATACTCATCACCTGGGGCTCTAATTGTTGTTGTTGTTAGGTGCTGTGGAGTTGGGTCCAACTTATAGTGACCCTCATAGGGTTTTCAATGGCTGATTGTTTTGGGATTGTTTTTAAGAGTGGATTGCCACATCCTTCCCCTATTTTTGCAGTGCTGGAATAGAATCCAGGGCCTCAGAGAGCACAGAGCAGTGCTCTACCAACTGAGCTAAACCCCAGGTGCCAGAGGCTCTAAAGTCAGTGCTTTTTCCACTGGGCCACTTTTTGGCACAAAAGCTCACACACCCCAACAAGATGCAGCTTTTTTTGGGGGGGGGTACTGTGTGGGGTGCGGGCTGAACTCAGAGTTTTATGTGTACTTTGCAAGCACTCTGCCACTGAGGTGCATCCATAGCTCCTTTCTTATTTTTCATTTTGGGACAGGGTCTCACCAAGTTATGCAGACTGCCTTTGGCCTGAAACTTGCAATCCTCCTGCCTCTGCCTCCTGAGCTTCTGGGATTACAGGTGTGTGCCACCACATCTGGCTCAAGATCCAGCTTATGAAGACCAACAGTGCACTTCCAAACTGACTACCTCCTGCAAAACTCATTGGAAAAGGAAAGCTCTTTAGCTAATGCTTGCATTTGTCAGCTTTATATTACTACAATGAAACACACCAGGCAACTAACTTAAGGAGAAATGATTTATTTAGCTGACAGCTTTGGAGGTGTAAATTCAAGGTTAGGCAGCCTCATGGATTTTGGCTCCTAGTGAGAGTACTGGATGGTAATGACAGGAGGATGTGTTGGAGCCTACAGTCATATCTTAAGCCAGAAACAGAAAAAGACTGAGAGAACAGAGTCTCACAATCCCCCTGGGGAGGGAACACCCCCAATGACCTAAAAACTTCCCATTAGACCCCACCTCTTAAAAATCCACCTCCTAATACCACCAGTCTGAGGAACCAAACTTTTATAAATGGAACTTTGGAGATATCCAAATTACAGCCAAATCACAGCAATGCTGTTCCATAGAAGCTATGTGGGTTTTCACTGAATAATATTCACTTCTCATTCTGAAATTCCTATCATTTGTCAACCACAGCACTGAGGAAATCACAGGTGACATTTATCAATGGCGCAATAGCTGTTGAAAGTCAGATTCAAGTCTGTCTGTCTCTAGAATAGCTGCTCTTTCTCCAAATTTCTGGACCTGATACAGAAAATAAGAGATTAAGTGTAGAGCACCTGAAAACCTTTAGAGACAACCAACTGTCTTCAGAAGAGACTGAGTGTGGAAACTCTGAATTTATGCTCTCTTCATATTCTATTAGATCAAACAAGAGATTAGAGCCATGTTGGGCATGTGGGTTACTGTGGCCAAAGGTCTCAGGAGTTGGCATCAAGGCTGACTGTACTTTATTTTTCTGAACAGCTTATCAGGGAGGCCCTATAGTATAGTATAGTATAGGCATAAAATAAACCACTGAAGAGTTGTGGAAAATTATGTGTTTATTTTCTCCCATAGAGCTTTATGAAGGTTTCATCTCCAAATCTAAGAAAACAGAATGTACATTTCTAGAAAACACAGGTGAGATGAAGCCAAAGTATTATTCATACAGACATAAAATCACATCAATTCTTTCTGAATGCAGATGTATTACATTGTGTTTCTTAGGAATAATGAGGCTTGAGAAAAGGATGGTTTTCCTTGGTTATGGGAAAGCATTTCAGAGAGTCCGCATTCCATGTCCTCTATAATTGCAGCTTATATGACTCTAACCTGAAGCAGGAGTAGTGAGAAGCTTGTGAATTGTCCAGTGGAATCCTGTTTGTGGTCTGGGACAGGTGGGGTGGGAGTGCACAAATTCACCACCTTTGTTTCAGACTCTGTTGAGAAGACACTCCCTTGGATCTTCCTAAGGGAGCTTGATTAGGAGATTGTCAAGGTAAACTTCTATCCATGGGCCCTCTAATTTTATATAATAACAATAAGATTATTTCAAAATAATAGAACCTATATAGTGTAGTGAGCTAATGAAAAAATTGTAACTAACCATGTTTGGGAAGGATATAAGGGACAGAAAGACAAAAATATTGACAAGGAGACGAAAAACTAGACAAACAGCCATGACAAACACCTCTGAGTAAAGTACCCATATTGGTAACTGAAAGTACAGTTACTTTGAATTCAATGCAAAATGAATTACATAAGACACTGACACCTTCACACTGACTTTGCAGTTCATTTTCTACTTTTGCTTCTCCTCTGCACTTGCCCTATATTCCAACTGGATGCTGTGGCTTGTAGGCTTGCTTCATGCCTTCTGAAGATGGAGAGTGCTTAAGGTACCCTGTTGGCCCAGCCCACTTTTGCCAGCTCAGTTCCTTAGGCTTGTTGCCTAGTTATCTCAATCCAAGGAGCCTCTTCCAAACCCTAGGGGTCCCATTTTGAGCTCTCTAGGATTCTCCTGGGTCCCCTTTCACTATACTTGAAGGAAAAATGTTCTGTAGTTGTGTTCTTCCCCCATGGGATTCAAAGCACAGCCTCTGATAGAGAAATCCACTTCACAAAAAATCCCCCTCAATCCACTCAGTTCTTAGTTAA